>OVAY01000378.1:0-63765 GCA_900406395.1 Kernera saxatilis
ACTTTTCTCTATATATACGATCGATCGTTCATTGTAATCGACACACAATTCGAAATCAAATAACATTTCTCTTTCGTCTCTCAATACTCTTCAGTATCAACTTCTTTCCGCGGGTATAATTATTTTATCATTTCTTAGATTTATCTTTATGATAATATCAAATACTTTTTTATAACACGTTATCAGCACGATCANCTTGATTTATTAATGATTTTTATGGCTGCTGTTGTTTGCTCTTCGGGCCTTCGGGGGTTTAATGTTTATCGTGTAAGAGTAAAAAAAAAAAAAAGAAAAAGAAGAAACAAGTAATGGATGTTTAGGGTTTTTGTTTAATTTTGGCTTCCGTTCACTCTCTCTTCGCTCGGACCCAAACTCAAACTCCTCTCGGTCACTACTAACCGGCGTCGCCTCAATTCTCTCTCCGGTAAGGCTTACCAGCTTTCTCTCTTTACTTTCCGTTTCTCTCCCTCTCTCTCTCTAACCTTGAGCCGCGAACATAGTCGCCATTGTCGACCTTCTTCCTCTTTATCTTGGTCGCTTGACCTGTGTTAATTACTCTACTCTTGCTGTATTGTTACTGTTTAAGCCATGGAAGCTCGGATTTTGCAGTCTTCTTCTTGCTGCTTTTCATCTCTCGACACTGCCTTAACCTCCGGTTCCATCAATCGGTACGTTTCTCCTCCATTACATCATCGCCGAAGCCTCTATCGATCAGTTTTCCTCAGACGACGAGACCAACAAGTGTTTTATCCATGTCGAAGAAAGATAACGGCACCGAGAATCTCACTTACAAAGATTCTGGTGTTGATATCGATGCTGGGACTGAGCTCGTTAGACGAATCGCGAAGATGGCTCCTGGAATCGGCGGATTCGGTGGTCTCTATCCATTAGGTATACAAAAAAATTCACCTTGAATTTTGAAAGTATTCGTTTTTAATTTCACCACTGAGTTGTGTGGCTTTGTTTGAGCAGGTGATTCTTATCTCGTAGCTGGTACGGATGGTGTAGGGACTAAACTTAAGCTGGCGTTTGAGACTGGAATTCATGACACCATTGGAATCGACTTGGTAACAATAATCCGTCTTTTGTGTTTTTGTGCTGGCCTCCAAAGGCACTCATCGTTTTGTTCTTGTTGCAGGTTGCTATGAGTGTGAATGATATTGTAACTTCTGGTGCCAAGCCTCTGTTTTTCCTAGATTACTTTGCTACTAGCCGTCTCGATGTAGACCTTGCTGAAAAGGTATCATTGCTTCATATCTTTCCCCTTAATTTGATCTTTGCTTTAGGAGTTGATATTGACGTAAAATATTGTGATTTGTTTCCAGGTTATTAAAGGGATTGTTGATGGTTGTCAGCAATCAGACTGTGCTCTCTTAGGAGGAGAGGTATCTTTCACAGTTGGAGTCGATTCCATCTTTTGACAATACATAGTTTATGCATTTTTCTGTAATGTTGTTTCGGTTGGTTTCTGTTTTGGTTGGGTTTAGACTGCAGAGATGCCCGACTTTTATGCAGAGGGCGAGTACGATCTCAGTGGGTTTGCAGTAGGCATAGTGAAGAAAGGTTCTGTTATAGATGGAAAAAACATAGTGGCTGGAGATGTCCTTATTGGCCTCCCTTCTAGTGGCGTTCATTCCAATGGGTTCTCTCTAGTAAGAAGGTAAGTTAGTGATAGTATGACATTAGGAAGACTGTAGTTTGTTGGCACTAAACTATTGACTATATTCAATGACTGAAACTAAAGACCCCGATTGTTGCAGGGTTGTGGCTAGAAGCGGTCTTTCGCTGAAAGATGAGCTTCCAGGTGGATCAACTACTCTTGGTGAAGCTCTAATGGCACCTACTGTCATTTATGTAAAACAGGTTGGTTTTTCTTTTGTCAACAAAAAGTTCATCACATTTGTTACCAATTCCATGACTTTCTATCTTTCTCTCTTTCTCTCTATGCACAGGTACTTGACATAATCAGCAAAGGAGGTGTTAAGGGGATAGCTCATATAATAGGAGGAGGTTTCACAGACAACATTCCCTGAGTCTTCCCTGACGGTTTGGGTGCTGTTATTCACACCGATGCTTGGGAACTACCACCATTGTTCAAATGGATCCAACAGGTAATGGATGAATGAGAGAATCATCTATCATTCAAGACACACTTAACGATGTGTATACTTAAAATGTTTGATTGTGTTTTTGGTTATTATATAGTCTGGGAATATAGAAGACAGTGAGATGCGAAGGACGTTTAATCTGGGAATAGGGATGGTATTGGTGGTTAGTCCAGAGGCAGCTTTGAGAATACTTGGAGAAGCCAAGAATGGAGAGTATGTTGCGTATCGCATAGGAGAGGTTATAAATGGTGAAGGCGTAAGCTATCATTAGAACATGTGTGTGTGTACCATGCGAATTGTGTGTTTTAAGTTTGTGTGAGAGAGAGTGAGAGGACCTCTTGTTTCCCAAGTTTTTAATCCATTTTTGTTATTCTGCCGGTTTGCGCCAATTCGGGTTTATAATGAAATTGGTTCTTTTTCTTTCTTTTGTCTCGAAGCTGTAATTTGACTTGCTTTTGTGTTAATTAACACAAGCAAGATATGACAGGGATTTCTGAAAACGTGCATATATATAATCGTTCGTTCTAATTTTTATGAACTAGTTGGTATGAGTTTATGGAACACAGAAGCTCAACCATTTGATCAAAAAGAGTACCAGGTGGGGTGTATCTAGAAGAGAGCCGAATACTAGTCGTTACACATCAATTTACTATACACCATTCATGTCTTATATCTCACCTCCTCAAAAACTCAATTATTTTTATATGCTTAACAAACCAACAACAAATTGAATATATTTAGAAACGTATTTCCAAAACTTCAATCCGAAATTAAGAAAATGCGACTTGAGAGGCTATTACGGCTAAATTTAGGACGATTAACCTACTAAGATTTGAAGATGAAGTGGAAAAGAGAGCTTCAAAGGTTTATTATACCCTAGGAAGTGTCTTGGAGCTTTGCGTCTTTTCCCTCTATTGATGGCTTCTCCTCATTAACAACATGCTCTGGAGTTTTTTCAGGTGTTGTGTTCTGCAATCGCGGATCATTGACTTTTTTTAAGTGAAAGTACTAGATTTCAGATCGTATATGATGATGATGACGACGCATTAACAGAAGAATCTATTTGGTTTTGAAGACAATATTGAGGTGTAAGAAGAAGACTAACTTTGTTCTTGTCGCGCCACCCTAGTCCAAATGGCCGTGCTAGCAAACTGATCCTGCTTTGAGGAGGTTCTGGTAACTGATCATTGACGTTTTTGGGAGACGAATCTTGGTTCACTTGCCTATATGTATGTGTATGCTCAATTCAGAATACACACGGGTCATAAGTCATAACACATCGAATATTTAATTTACTTGTCCCAAGTAAAAAGAACACACCGTGGTGAAGGTTGTGCTTTGAGTTGGCCAGATTGATACTGCAAAGTCGCCTCGAGCATGGACTCTGCCATCACTGCTCTCTTCTCCATCTCAGCGAGTGCAGCAACAGCTTCCTCATATTTTTCCTAGACCAGTTAATTTTATTTTTTAATCTAAGATAATAACAGGAGGATACAGCAGACTGAAAACATACAGACAAGGTTAATACAGGATACAGAGATTACTTCACTAAACTAATGTGTAACTTTACTCCAGGGGAGGCGAGTAAAGACTATAACCAGATACAGTTAAAAAGCTCTTCGAAATTGAATACCCTACCCACAAGTATGAGCAGGAGTCAGTACAAACTTTTTTACCTGCAAGACCTGAGCAGCATATCTCTGCGCTGCTGCATCCTGCTCAGCAAATCTTCGTGCATCTTCTGTTACCTTCTGTTCTTGCTCCACCCGCATCAAGACCTTCATAAGTATCAATTTATCTCAGAATTTGTATCAGCGATAAAAAAAAAAAAACAGATTGATCATGAAAATGCAAACCTGTAGCATTGCCCCTTCTTGTTCCTGCTTATCTGATAGGAGTCTCTGAACTTCGGCCATCTCTTGCTCTAACTCTTCCACCTGAAGTTCACATTCATGACAAGCAGCATTGGACATCTCAAGACTACCTCAAAACTAACTTAGCACAGATTAGCCTTCGAATTAGATCAGCACAGAGATGAGGGACGAGCAACCAGCAGGAGAAGAAGATAGAGAAAGGAATGCAATGAAGGTATTCACAAGTGAGGGAGAAAGTAATGTTTGTATTCAGAAGATGGATAAAGAGAAAAGTAACATATAATGTGAGCCCATATGCTTAATTGGGAAATGAACTGTCAAATGGCAAGCTTATGGGAATACCTTGGCACTCAATTGACGACGGTTGTCTTGCTTGACGATCTCCATCAGAGCCATCTCCAACTCTTCAGCTCTACCATAATGTAGAAAGATTGGGATACATTACATATTGAGGAATGAAAGGAGATATAAAAATTCTACCGTTTAGTGACCATTTTTATATTGAGCAAAAAAACTAACCTAAGTAGAGCTGATCTTTTCTCTTCAAGCAACTTGCAGAGTTCAGCCTTCAACCACAGAACCTGGAAAAGTTGCCAGCCAACTTTCAGAAGGGGCTCCATGACTGTAGGTATCAAGTAATCTTTCCTACCTTTTAGCCCGATATAATCATCTAGCATTCAAGTGTAGGGGAGCATCTCCAAGCCAACAGAAAGGACGAGAAAAATTACCTGCGCTTGAAGATCTTGAACAGAATCTACCTCCCCATCCCCAGTCAGGCTAACTAACACTTCATCTGCATTACTTGATCCTGACTCGGATCGAGACAAACTCCCATTTGTCAATGAGGCTTTGCTCGAATCCACCAAAACAGATTTTGGGTCTTGTTTAAAACTATATAATTTGGAGGCAAGGCCCTTAGAATCCCTAAAAGCTTGAAGCCCCTTTGATCTTTCCTCAAGTGCAGTTATCACCGCTGGCCTATGCTTGCTTCGCAATTCCTGCAATCTTATTTCATGTACATTTTGGTAACCCATGCAAGCAGTTAAAACGAGCTGACTGCTATCAAATGTTGATCCAGTTAGAGATTGTAGCAAAGTAACAGCGTCTCCAGCATCCTTCGTTGTAACTAATGCAGGACCTGAGGTGAATTAAAGCATAAGTTAGAGCAGTCTCAATGATGACACTGCTGCATTCAGGAGGTCCACAAAATATATCACTTAAATCGAAAGACTACTAGTTTCAATCAAGTACCATATAGTTCCATCAATGCGAGTGCCGTTCTGAAAAGCATAACACGATTTCCTTCAAAGAGAAGCACATCCCAGACTCTAAGAACTGTAATCAAGTAGACGAACATTTAGAAAGACAATGGGTTCACAGTCCCAAATTTCAAAGAGAAAGATGATCAAATATAAACAGATTGCCATCGCAAATTGTTAGTTATTCAGTTCCCATTCTCAAACAAGACAGCTTTAAATCCAATGTTTAAAACCTGACCACTTTCCCATGGAAGCATATTCATGAAGATGGAAAGAAACCATGGCCCTGTAACCCAAGCCACTTGCACTCCAAGATAATCCAGATGATGAACTGTAGACATTCAAAATATGCAGAGCATTAGTACTAATTGTGAACGTTTTGTAAGGTGAAACAAGAAATCTGTGATGGAACTCACCCAATTTAGGAAATCTTTCTCGAACCAACTCCTCCAGAACTAGTTGATCAACCTGGAATAAGAATACAAGATACGGGTAACATTAACTAACAGAACGTTGGTGGACATAAATGTACATGTTGTCATGATGCTATCACCAGTCTGACCCAAGTTTGTACAAATGTATAGATAGGCAACTCATATGATCACCTGGGACTCAATCATTTCTTCTGAATAATAACCATTGAAGTAGTCATCAATGATTCCTGTCAGTGCCCTAAAAATCATAAGTATTTAGTTAGCAGGGGAATCGGTTTAGGGGGAAAAAAAGGAGAAAATATAAGGGAATCATAACAACAGTTAATTCAACCAGAAGAAAATGAAAGTGATAGATATAAAAACTAAACAAAGAGCCAAGGAGTTTGTTTATTCACAGAAAAACAAGAACAGGATTGAAATAATACATTAATTAAACAGCATCAGTTTAGGGGAAAAAATGATATAAAGATTGGCCTGAGAACAGTTAATGTTCAACCGGAAGAAGTGAAAGTGATAGATACAAAAACAAAACACAGCCAAGGAGTTCGATATTCCCAGGAAAAAAAAACAATATTAGGAGTTGGAGATGATAGATTCACCAAGTTTGTGAGCATACCAAAAGGCGTTCTCTTCAGGCATCAAAAGCAATAAAAGCGCAGCAAAGAAATTCATAGCCTGCAGAGGGTATATTGACACAAGATATTAACTATATCAATCTTAATTTACCATGTCTAGGTACTAAAATAAAGAATCATGATATTGGTTAAGAACGAATACCTGACAGTATCCAACAGAAGGATTATGCCTAGCATAAGCAGTAAGCAAACGCCGCAGAGCATTTCTACCATCATCATCTAGAGCAGGATGACCTGGAAATGTCCGAGGCAAGTCCTGTACTTGAAATAATCAACGGCGTAAAAATCTGATCAACTTCAGCATAAGCCAACACTGCACGGCTAGATAGAGAGGTCAATGCTGAATAAATTTTAGAGTACTACCTTTTCTATCTGTCCTTTCCATTTTTCCACGACAGCAAGGGAGTCTGTATTTGAACCTTTATCATCAACATGCTGCATATCCTCCTGCTCTATGCTGTTTCCAGAACTATCCGCAGCAAGAAGATTTTGGTAATAATCTTTGCTGCGTCGTTTCCTCACACCCACAAATGCTTGCCATAGCTGAAACGTTGTTGATAGATGTGACAATTATGATTGAACAAGAGCTAAGGCTAACAAAATATAAATGGAGAGCCAGAGCATGATATCATCTAGGAAGAGAAGGCAGCAATGAAGACATGAAAAGATTTATTACCTCCCCCCTCAGAGCCATAGGTACACCACCACGAATAAGCACTTCAAGTTCTTCCTTCCAGGGACATGTAGACACTGGGGAAGTTGCATCAGCCGCAACAGGAATGCCAGAGACACTTGTACTATCTGAAGAAGAACCATCCTGAACATCTGACCTCTCAACATCATAGAATTCGTCTTCAGAATCATTCTCAGATGCTCCCTTGGAAAATTTGGCATCATCAAATGAGGGTGAAGATTTCACCTTCGGAGCCTCTTGCTCGCCTTTTGATAAATCCCCCTTCTTCTTGACACGGATACTCATCAAGTCTTCAATTGATCGCAGAGATGGTCTGATCTCAGTCCATAAATGCACTCTGTGAACATTCGTCTCTGCATCAGGGCGTCCTTCTTCTTCACTTACATTATCAGGAGTTAGATCAGAACCTAACTTGTCAGTATGCAGATCTTCTCCAGCACCCTTGTTTAATTCCTCTTGTTTTACCTGTTTACTTTCACTAGACAATCCATGACTATTTTCAGATGATCCGTTTGCAGGTGACTGAGTCGATTCTGCATGATCTTCCAAGAAATTGCTCCACCTGTCCGACCTTTCTTCTTCTTCTTCCTGCTTGTAAGCAAAGAATGACATTACAATAAGTCATGTGGATGAAAATCCTGAGTAGAAGATAGGATATATGGATACAGAACCTTGTAAATATCAGCATATTCTCTGTATCTCTGCACATGTTGAGGTCTCACAGGAAATCCATATGCATCCCTGTTGACAGAAATGCCCATACGAATTCTCAAAATAATACTGATAAATAAAATCCCATCACTCAGACGAAATCTTCATGTTTCCTAGATTTTTATACCCGTTAATACAAATTGCATCCCTCATAATTTAGTTAAGTCCTAGTTCCTTATATTTCTCTAAGACCTCTCGATTGGCTATCAAAGACCACCGTCACTGACGATTATGCCACATTGAGAGCAATAGTCACCATTATTTTGACTGAACAAAAATCGCATTCAAATCACTAGGATGTACTTCAAATCAAGAGCAATGAACATCGAATCCCTACCGATTGTTAAGAAAATGCAAATTACGCAAACAACAAGCCAGATTAAGATAAGGTAAACCCTGGTAATCGGAGATACAACATTTCGCTCTCTAGCGAAGCTAAAGAGAGAGCGCAAGTTCATGAAACTTACAGCAACGAAAGCAGGAATATAAGCAGAGAGAGAAAGAAATGTAGAGAAGAAGGGGGAAGAAGGCGAAACCTCTTGTGCTCGAAGGCGACGAGAGGATTAAGAGGCTTAGAAGCAGCGGGGGCGATCCTCATTCGTTATCGGGAAGAAGAGATCTAGCAGCCGGAGAGAGTTGAGACTTGGAGAGAAGAAGAAGATCCAGGCTAGTTGATCATCATTCCGCGACTGAAGTTGAAGGAGGAGGAAGTTTTGCAGTAGAGAGAGAGAGAGGTGGGGAAGAAATCACATGGAAAGGGCGAGATTGTCGACGAGGTTATTACATGTGAAATTTGACTGCGTCGATTCCTTGACACAGAGTCCAAAAGGTCTCTCTTTCTTTCTCCCATTAGAATAACCATTTTTTTTTTTTAACTTTTTGATCCTATTTTTAACCACTTCCTTATTTTTGATGTAAAATGTGAATTCACAGTTGTCTTCCAATATCTTATAGAAGTTTGTCTTAAGCAAAATTATGCTATATGTCATTGTTTAAAACAATTTTTAATCAATAAATTGATAAAAGGACAATTCTAAATAAGTAATTCATTTGTAAAAACCGAAAAGAAACTTTAAAAACATTTATGATAAATTTTATTAAAAAAAACAAATAAGTATTAACATTTCACTTTATTAATTTCTTAAAGATCCAATAATATAGTAACTAAAACGTAAACACAGTTAAAATATGTATAAATTCGTAACTTGTTGCTTTCGATTAAATTGGTTTAAACTCGGTGGATGCAATTGGAATTGTTGGAGTTTGCGAATTTTTGTGGTTATAGCTTAATATTTCTAAAATCGTATGCCACATTAAAAACTACGAAAGATAAATTTTCTGTTTGAAACAATTTATAGTGATTTGAGGTCAAATGGTTTTGACGGTATTTTTCAAATTTGTTTTTGAATTATAGTATTTTTCATTTTATATCTTTCTATTATTAAATATGTTTATTGATTATAACCATACCATGATAATTTTGTAGCGAGACCAGGCATGGTATGATCCAACTTCAAACACGCTCTATCTACATTCTGCAACTTCTAAAAAGATAGTTATGTTCAACTGTTCAAGAAAATCTTCGATTTGAAGAGATTCATAGGTGAACTGATTTTCTATTAAATCTAAAAAAAATAATGCAAGATAGTAACAATTGTGGGGATTGTAATGGTTGTCGACTTGTCGGTAAAGGACAATTGCTTTAGGAGTTGGTAAAGGACTTTTGAAAGGAACTCAATTAAATCTGGCAATCCATCATTTACTCAATGCATAATGCAAATCCGCTTCACATTTTACGTTTAATCAATTGAAAAGTTAATATCATATATTCTAATCTATTTCTTGTTTTAATTAACTAGGAGTTGTTTAATATCAATTGGATTTTCTTGTTTAAGTTTGATAACTATTGTGTTGAAAATGGTGGATAATTAGTATTTAGATACTCATATGCTCTTCTTTGACCAAAAAGGAAGAAGATACTCATATGCTCTTACTCTCTTTTTTCCCAATAAAACTTAAAGTAGGTTTACACGCTTTGTAATGAACGCTTTTGGAACTAAATTATGATAAAATAGATCGACCCATTGAAACTAACACCATAGACTATCTATTGTGATATAAGATTGATGAAAGCCCTGCTTTGTAACATTCATATCAATCGAGTTTGCTATATATTTTTTTTTTTGAGGAATTTTTTTTTTGACAATCGATATAATTGGCAATTTTGCTATATTGTTGGAAAATAATACACATCAGGAGACCCTTTGTTTTTCAAAAGAAATGTTTCAATTTTGGCATTCATAGGCGGTTCATCAATGTTGGCCATGGACCTTGATCTTTCAAAGCTTCAAACAGAGTTTGGAATAATAATCGAATTTCACGTTCCGTATGTATTTCTCAAGCTTTCTATCGTCTATTGATAGACCATTGCTCATATTTGTAACCATCATAAACTCTCACTTTGTATGTGTGCTTTTTTATCTCGATGGTTCAAGATGTTGGAATCTATAGAAATTGTGTGATGATCACAAAAACAGTAATTAGACCCCAAAAATGGAGAAAGAGAAGAGATTTAATCTAGATACACCGTTTATTTCTCTAACAATCTACATGCGGAAAATCAATAACATGTGGTAGTTGTAACTGTGATCAAAGATGTAGTCATGTAGACAGCAAAGATTAAGAACTCCACTGCAATGTAGTATAACCAAATTATTAATATATTTTTATTTAATTAATGCAACACTGTATAACCAAAAATCTCCACACAAAAAAACACTGTATAACCAAGAGAGCAATAATTTGTATTTCTTAGTTAGGTAGCAAGTAGCAAGTAGCAATCGAAAAATGTACATTTATAAAATATGTTGCAGTGACCAAGGTAGTCTAAACACTCCCAAACTTGTCCATCATTCAAAAAATGTATATTGCACAACATTCATTGTTTACTTAGTTTTTTTTCCATCTAAACTGTAATTCAATGTGTATTACAAAGGAAGATTCAATAACCCCTTTTTCAAAAAAAAAAAAAAGATTCAATAACCTAACTTGTGTGTAGCTGCAAAAAACATAACTACTCGTATAATTATGAAAGATACACAGCTTAATCTACTTCAATGTACATCCATAACAAATCATTTTGTAATTACCAAAAAAAAATTTAAAGCGGAACAAGAAAAACTATCTAGTGGTGCGGTATTGGAAATGGTAAATGATTTTCTTGTAAATCTAGGTTAAAGAACGAATTCTACCAACTATGGACCTCTGCTATTGATTTTTTGGTTGGCCAATATAAAGTTTTAATGTGATATAAATCTGATCCCCTACCGTTTATAGGGATTAATCTGGGTCCTGCTAAAAAATATTCAGTTATGAATAAAAATAATTATGAGCCACTAGAGTAAATATGAATCATTTCCATATGAGCAACACTGCCACGTATAATATACAACATAATTTTGACATTGGGCAGACTACAATTCGAAGTTGACAAATTTTTATTTTTTGAAGTGGACATATGACACATACACATAGAGACTCAACATCTCTTCATTATTAGGCAAACAAAGTGCCATTTGCTTCGATAACAATCGACAATCGACGTCATCTTACGGCGCACGTTACTTCCCCGCTCGCTACTCTCCTCTTTAGCGCACGTTAGCAGCTCCTCAAGCTGCATTATTATTGGCCGTTGTGCGTTCCATAAAGGCTTAGGGTTCCGTATTCACGGGAGGTGTCGCCACCGCCCTTCATTGTTTTCTCTTCCTCTTCGTCGGAGAAAGGCGGATCGTCGAATTTACAGATCAGGTGCTGTGGCGGATATGGGTGAAGAAGACGCCGTGACGGTGGATCAGAACAGTTTCGGTGGTGGCGAAGATTCTTTGCTCCGTAATCGCCGTTCGTCGCCATTGCCCCCACCGCCACAGCTGTCTTCTAAAGTGCTTACATTGCCTACCGTATTAACCCTTGGCCGTGTAGCTGCCGTTCCGATTCTCGTCGCGAGTACGTTGATTTCCTGGTTCCCGATAATGGTTTTTCGACCCTGAATTCTGGTGTAGGGTCATTGTCCGTACACATCTTGTTCGGTGTGTTTGATAGGATTTAATCATCAGATCTAAACGAGGAGGCAATTGTGATTTTGTCGAATCCGTTATCAGATCAGAATTTTTGGACATTGGACACGGATTCTCTCGTTCTTCTCTATGTGGAGATATTAGAGAACTCTTTTGAATTGAGCTGATTGCTTTAAGTACTTCACTTGTTACCACCCCTACAGTTCTTAAGCTTTCGTTTATGTTTGATCAATTATCTGAATTTGATCTTCTAGTGATGCATTCCTCATTTGGATTGTATCCCATTTCCAATTATGTTCATTTCTGTGTGTTTGAATGTAGCATTTTACGTTGATTGTTGGTGGGGGAGAACTGCCACAACAAGTATTTTCATTGCTGCAGCCATTACAGACTGGCTTGACGGATATATTGCACGGAAGGTATCTCATATTCCTCTGCATAGTTATTTTTCTCTGGATTTTTTCTGGCACTTTGAATCACTAGCTTAACAGTGATATGTACATTTTAGATGAGGTTAGGTTCTGCATTTGGTGCATTTTTGGATCCAGTGGCAGATAAGGTGAGAGACCCTCTTCCTTAGCTACCTCTCCTGTTATGTTTTCATCATCTCAAGCCTTATTATATTAGAAAGGATAGTTTTATAGTTCTGATTTATGTCATGGTTATGCAGCTTATGGTAGCAGCAACATTGATTTTGCTGTGCACTAAACCAATGGACGCCATTGTTTTAGGACCGGTTCCATGGTTAGTGACAGTACCTTCAATTGCCATCATTGGTAGAGAGGTAAGATATAGAAAGTTGACTGTATTCTTAGATATCGTTAAGTAAAATGCGCTTATCAGCTCTCTCTTCTAAACTATTCGGTAATAAAACACTGTAGATTACAATGTCGGCAGTAAGAGAATGGGCTGCATCTCAAAACGGCAAGCTTTCAGAGGTAAAACTTATCACCATCACATTCATATGCATTCTCTGAGAGATCTTTTGTTACTGTTCCAACTTATTAATAGAAATGGCATTGATGATGTTCTCAGGCTGTTGCTGTAAATAGCTTGGGAAAGTGGAAAACTGCAACGCAGATGATAGCGCTCACCATACTGCTTGCTAGCCGGGATAGCAGTTTTGAGAGACTATTACCGTCGGGTATTGGGTTGCTCTATGTATCTGCAGGGCTCTCTATATGGTCTTTAGTTGTTTATATGAGGAAGATATGGAGAGTACTGCTAAAGAAGAAGTAGCAAAATTTCTTTTGGGGCTTTTGCATTCAGTATATACACATAGAATGGAAGACTTATCCAGCGACAGTTTACCTCTCTTCTTCTTGAAGAAAGCTGACTAATTTGTCTCTCTGGATACAAAATGAAATTAGCTGGGCAAGCACTATAAGACTCTTATGATGCTTTAGTTCTGTTTTCAACTTTGGGCACTGGGATCGTATTCAGCTTGGTTTGGTTTTGTATAATATCTCTGAGTCACATTGCTCCTCGGCGCGCACTGAACTTTAGTGAAGCAGCAAGCACGATGAAGGAAAAGCAGCAGGTGCAATTTTCATTCTAGTTGGAGACTTGGTCTCATGAACTCTGAGATAAATGAAAAAACAGTTGCCTGTCATGTAGATGCTTTTTAATCCTTTCCCGATACAATATATATATATATATATATATATATAAAATCTTGGTTACAATATCTCGTCTGCTTAGAGACGTGCTTCTGCTTGGGCTCGTTCCTTGTATCTTTCAACTAGCTCTAGTGGATCTTGACGTGTTTCGGTGTAAGCTTCGATCTTGTTCATCTCCTGCTCAAAAAGGCGAAGAACCAAGAGATTATTAGTATGGGTGTATGGAGAAGATTTGGTCTTACGATGAAAGATAGATACAAAACTGGAAGAAATGGAGTAACCTGAATCCAAAGGGCGAGGTTAGGGCGACCAGATGTGATATCGACATTCATTACGTCCTTTATGATAAGCTGAAATCTCTCTATGAATGGGCCATATGCAACATCAACCTGTATATAAAATGATTCAGCATATTTAAACTCAGCAACAATGAGCTGATATGGGTTAAAAAAATTGATGAAGATAATCGAAAATACCAAACTAAACTGGCCAAGGAAGAAAGACCCTTCTTCGAATTTGGAAAGAGCCTGCTCGATGTAATCAAATGCAGCATCTGAAGAAATGCAAGACAATATTCATGCACATGGAAAATAATGTTTCTGCAACCACAAAAGGAAGAGATATCTTCTTCATCTTCTAATCACCTGCTGCATCATTGTCTGCACCTTTGAGCGTGGATCTCACGGCCTTGGAAAAGGAGTCGGTGTAAGAGAGCAACTCCTCAGCGAATGCTTGCTTCTCTAAACCCTATTGTTATTCCATTTATATTCTCTCTTCCAAGTGTAGGTTCACTTAATGAGTAAAATTGAGTTCAACAAAATCAAATAACTCATCGATACTCACATCGGGTTTAAGTGAAGGCCCTTCGAAATTGGTGTCAATGTACTTAATCAGGTCAAGGCTCTCTCCTATTACTCGGTTATTGTGCTCTAATGCAGGTACCTGCATCAAACAAAAGAACAATACACTATAGCTCCTATAAAGTTTGGCTTAACACTCATCAGATCATGAAGCAAGATAGAAAGGTTTTCACCTTGTTAGCCGTGTAAACTTTCTCCTTATACCAAGCAGGCCTGTTCTTGAGATCAATCGGTACGAGTTCAATCTTGTCTTGCAAACCCTGCACAACAAAACAATGTTGATCTAGATCGAGCTAGTTTCGTATCTACACATAGAATCAGCATATAACAATAATCAAACGCAACCTTGTAATTCCGAGCTATCCACGCACGCTGAGCAAATGGGCAAGTGTAAGATATGTACAACCTTCAAAATCACAGAAATTGTTCATCAACAACCTCTCTCTCTCTCTCTCTTTCTACTTCGTAAAAGCATATTTTTAAAACACAAACCTTGTGGATCCATCGAACACTGGAAGTGGCTCCGAAGAAGAATCAAGCGCCGGCACTCGACTGCAAAATAACCTTGAAACTCTCAATCGAAGCGAAATTTGCATTCCTTCAAAGATTCGAAACACATATTTGATTATACCTTGACTCTATAACAGCCAATACTGGTTTGGATCTGGGTTTCCCATAGGAGTTACACAGCCGCTTCAGGTGAATTTCCCGGCCAACATAGAGAGATGACGAAGGGACAGAGAAATCCCTCGAAGATAACGAAATCGATGGATATGCGCAAACGCTAACTCTCACTCCGACACTCATTACTCGCCCTTCTTCCTTTCGTTTTCTCAGCTCCGATTAGTATTTTTCCCGGAAAATGATTTCGACTTCTTCTCCAAATTGTACCTTTTCTTCGTCTGCCACAAATTTCAATTTTTTTTTGCCATTTATTCAATTTTTTAAAAAATTCCATCTGTCTTTTCACCTTCACTTTTCGTATAACTGAAAGTACAATAGGCTTCGGAAAAAAAAGAGAGAGAGAATTTACAATTTGAATTCAGAAAAACAATTTAAACAAGTATTAGACAATCTGAATTTCTGAACAAACCAAAGATAAAACACAACATTTGAAAAGAAAGAAGCAAACAAAATGTTGGAGAAATCAAATTATGTGGTTCGGAAAAAAAAAGAAAAGAAAAATGAATAAATGAGATTTTTTTGGTTCTTCTTCTTATTGAGTTAAAAAAAAAAAACTATAAAAAGGCATTGCCTGCGAGGTGCCCACCTCCTTTAACAGAGACCGGAGTTCGAATCCCAAAATTTGCAGCGTGAAGGAAAACGACAATAACGGTAATATCATCGTGAAAGTGTCTCCTGATGCCACGTTCTATCTTCTCCAAATCCGAATATCTCATCTCTCTCTTCTTTGCTGCTACTTGTAATGCAGCTTTCACTAACTTCCGAGCCACAGCCTGGAGATACCACAAATGCAACGACATTTACTCAAACCGAAATCGACTGGTCCGAACCAAAAAACCGGATGCTGACCCCACCCTACGCATTGAAACAATTTTTGACAGCAAAATAGATTCAAGAAGAGTGATGTGAAAGTCTTACATTGCGTGGACAAGAATTGACGATATCAACTGCTTCTTGGTTGCTTAGATGCTCCCATAAACCATCCGAGGCAAGTATAAGAAACTGATCTTCTGGGTGAATCTTATGAACTGTTATCGACGGTTCAGCTCTCATAATCGGCTTCTCAAAACGTTCTGCAACTCTAAACTTAGGCAACAAAGGTTCTTGGTTAAATTCTGCTCTCTTTAGGTATGCGTCACCAATGGATCTCGAAACCTGTATAATCCCTTTCACACGCCAAACTTTGTGTTTCAAGACCACGATATTTGGGTCATCAGGATGCAACAGACGTAACTCCTCTCTCACGGATTCGATACTAGCGTTATGCTCTGACGATAGTTGAACAGCTTTCAACTCTTTAAGCGGGTTCTCGAGTCTTCCTAACACAGCCCGAGAGTCTCCTGCGTTTGCAACATACAACAATCCATTACAAACAATACCCACCAAGCAACAAGCTCCCACAGAAGCAATCTGTGGCTTGTTCTTCCATTGCTCCTGCACTAAACCGAGAAATTCCTCCTCTGTTGCTACAAATGCTCTGGTGATTACATCAGGAGAGACCCCCCGGTGTTCTGATATGCACCTCTTCATGTTATAGAAGAGTCTTTCGTTTACAAACCGAGCTGCCTCGGGACCTCCATGACCATCGTAAACACCAACAAAAGTCGCTTCGGGTCCTGAATCATGCAAACTAATAGGACCAGATTCTAACTGGCTATGGTCTTCAAGAATGCTGTTTGCTTGAACAACTGCCATTGAAAACTCTCCGGTGATGTGGGTACCGGAATCTTTATACCATAAGAGACCATCAAGGCGGCCATTAGAATCATCACTACCTGGAATCGAACCTTCTCCAATGCCAAAAGGTCTCCAACAAGGCGATACAATTCTCCTAAATGTTGTGGATACCATAATTCACATGTTAAGCTTTAACCTCTCTAACCAAAAGAACCAGCTATCAAATCGTTCATCAAATCAGTGCTTATAACTATATTATGAGACCCAATCTTCTCGTCAATTCCAACTCCAGAAACCCAGGATTCAGAATTCAAACACGCATTCACAAATGTAAACAACATTAATCTGCATTCCACAAAAAAAAAAAAAAAAAAAATTAAAAATCTAGGATTCGGAAAAGAGATAAAAGTCCCAAAATTTCCAACATAATATTTCGATAAGAAATCATCAACATAGGAATCGATAGATTTTTCAGATATAACCCATCGATCTGATCAACGAGTATCTGAAGAAACAAAATTTGGCTAAATCGAGAAAGATTAAAGAAGAAAACTTTCAACACCTGATGAAAATCGAGGATAGATGAAATAATAGGGTTCCTTTTTTTCCTCACAAACTTAGCGTAGAATAATAATCCATAATTTCGATTCAAGATCAACGAGGGAAGACGAGAGAGAGAGAAATACAAAAAAAAACTAAAAAAAAAGGAAGAGAGGAGAAAAGGGCTAATATAGAGAAGAAGAAGACGCGTTTGAAGAAGAGACGGAGACGTTGGATTTGGTTTGAGAGAGAGAGAGAGATTGTTGCGGGCGTCGTGTTTATGGTGTTTTTTTTTTTTTTTTTTTTTTTTAAATTGCTACCTGTCTCGCCATTTCTTTTTGACTTTTTAACGGTTTGACCTTTTATTTTTCTTTTGCTTTTTTCAACATTTAATACCACTTCTTTACTTTTTGAAATATTCTCTAGAATCTGGTACCCTTATCCAATTTGTTGCTCAAGTTTAGTTAAAAATATAAGAGTAATTATATCAGCCTTGTTGACAAAAACTGGAAAAGGACTGCCGACCAGAAAAAAAAAAAATGAGAAGGACTTTTTATTTTTCCAACTATGAAAAGGACTAACTATAGTGAAAAACTACTAATATTTTCCTTTCCCCTTTTTTGGCATAAAAAAACTACAAATATTTATAGTTTTTAAATAATTAAAATCTGATATGTGTAATCTATATGTTTATTAGACAACGACTTGGTCAATTTTATCATCTAAACTAAAAATAATTACATAGAATGGATACAAATTAATTTGATATGTTTTGACAAGTTAAAGACATTGAAAAATTCAGACGCTCATTTTTTTTTTCAATAATTTTATTTTTTTCTTATGTGTCACAGTTACAATACTTTTTGCTTTCATTTTGTTCTTTTAAATTTAAATCCTGAAAAAAATTCTAAATCAAAAGTCATTTTATAAAACAAAAATTGATATTTTCCAAAAAAAAATTAATAGTACAAGTAACAAGTACTGCTTAGATTTTTTTTTCTAAACAATTGATATCCGTAAAAGAATCCTCTATACTTTTTAACAATTTTCATATAATCAAAAATTAATCCAAAATTTTTTATTGAGTGAAAAAGTAAATACCAAGTATACATAAAATTAAAGACATTAACATATTGGTTTCGATACATAAAATTAAAGACATTAACATATTGGTTTCAAGCCTTTCAACTAAAATTGGATAGATTTGTCAAACTATCTTTCTCATAAAATCCCTTTTAAGTACAGATCAGAAACTAGAGAAGCCAACATTGAGATAATCCAAAAGAACGACAAAAGAAGATAAAATCATATCAATAAGCCCCAAAGAATGACCCATCCGAAACAAGAAAAAAAGATGATAAAGGTGTGAAAGAAACCAAATTCTGTAAAACTCTGAAAAGTATGTACAGAAAAGACTCCTATACCAAGAAATCAGGGCTTGAGAAGAGGTTGAGATGCTTGCTTCCGATTGTGTCTTGTAGTATTGTGATCTCTCCTTCTTTCTCTAATACTTTCTCCTCCAATTTCTCTATCATCCCTTTCAACGTATCGTTCTCTGAATTCAAGAGCATGTTTTTCTCACAGCATTGTCTCAACTCTCTCCATATCTGGTCTCTTTCATCAGACACTTTTGGTAATACTGTTTTCAAGCTCGCCATGTCTTTCGCAGCTTCCTGTAGATTTCTTTCAAGCCGGTTTATGTTTTCCTCCTTCTTCAACATCTGATGTCAAAACGATCAAAGTAAAGTTACATACATAGCTGAGAATGATTTATACCAGGAGCCACAAAATCAGACATGTGATGGGTTATATAATACCTGGAGCTTGAGGTCCTTTAATTCGTGGGTCTTAACTGAGAGGTTGTCTAAACTGCTTTGGACCTCACATCTCAGAATCTCATTACCTCGTACTGCTGCTGCTAGTTCTGCTTGCAACTGTTCAATTTCTTGTTCCTTGGAATACAATTTCTCCCGTAATAAACTTGTTATTAGGGTTTCAGCTCTCAGTTCGGCTTGCAGGGTTTCCTACATGAGATTGGGCTAAATGTTAGCTTCATATACTGTAAACCAAAGCAGGACATAAATGAGAATGCATTAGAGAAAATAAGAAATGAAACATATTTTGGGAAACTCACTTCAACTGATTGGTTTCTTTGCTCCTTAGGCCTACCAATACTTGAGCAAGATGATTCTGAATTTAAAGCCACCACACTGGTTACCGTTTGCAAACTCCTCTTCAGGTTTTCCGTTCCACGCCTTATTCCATGGACTTTCATTTCAGATTCAATCATGAACTGCTCACTTAATCCGTCCTTCATTGAAGCCGTATCCTGGCAGGTTTCAGGAAACTGAGTTAATTTCCCTTTGATGAACTTCAGTAACTTGTAAGACAGCTGGTTGCTCTCATTTAACATTGACAGTCCTTGGTCTTGCAAGTAGCAGATACGCATCTTCAACTCATTCTCTAGCTTAAGGGTTGTAATGTCTATTTCTTCACCATTTCCTTTCAATCGATTCAACAAACAGATATTCTCATGGCGAAGAGAGTCAGTTTCGAGTTTCATTGATTCGACTTCCCTTCTAAGTGAAAGCTCGATCCCTGTCAGCCTTACTTGCTCCACCTGCAATTTCTTGACCAACTGGTCCAATTTCTCTGACGGCTGCTTTTTACTTTCCTCGGAAACCCCATCTCGAAGACCCTCGATTGTCTTCCCTTGTTCTTTGCAGGTTCTCAGATACTTTGCTAGAGATTTGTGTAACTCCCTGCATTCTTGATCCTTCTCTTCAAAGTTTCTTCTTACAAAATCAAGATCTTCTGTGGAACCTGCGTAACTCTCTTGTAACTGGGAGAGAGTTTGTTTAAGACAAGAGTTCTCTTCATGCAATTCATCTGCTGTCGTGGTCAGCTCTGCAACTCTTCTCTCTAAAAGTGTTATCAAGTCTTTGTTCTCTGTCTCATTTTCGTGGAAAGCCGATAGTTCTCTTTGGAGTGAGACATTTTGCTCAGCAAGCTCTCTGACACGCTCTCGGAGCTTCTTCTCTTCAAGCTGGAATTTTTCAAGCTTTGAAGTCCACTCACCTGACCTTCTATCAAGCTCTTTCTCCAATCCAGCCTGCAACTCGCTCCTCTCCTTTTCTAGTCTCTGTATATGCAAGTCCCAATCTGACTTCACCTGTCTGTTTTCTTCCCTGGCAGAAGCCCTCTCAACCAATTGGGAGCGCAAAAGATTTACATTCTCAAATGCCAAGTTGATCCTCTCATCTTCGAGTTTTCTAATCGCCCCAACCAAAGATGAAACATCAAAGTCACAGTCAGAAAGGTATCTCTGCTGCTCCAATTCTTCGGAAAACAATTTCACTCTCTTCTCCGCTTCTTTAATTTTCAATTCCAGCTCTGAGTCAATATCCTCTTCCACACACCTATACATGTTCTTACCATGTATATGTTTTAGCTGGTGCTTTCCATAGCCATGCGCATAATATTCGTTCATAGGTTCATAATGTTCAGCCAGTGAAACATTGGCCGCGACATCTGAGCTTGAGTCAAAAGTTCTATCAAGGGATCCACCGTAGACATCTTGAATGGTGATGGGTTCATGGTTTGACCCCTTTGACTTGCCATGAGTCTGAGAGAGTCTTTCAATGACATTTCTTGCAAGCGAACGAGGCGATCCATGCCTCGATCCATTTTCCACACAATCAGTAGAAGAGAAACGAAGGCGGGTTCCTTTAGATTCTCTAAATGAGTGGGACTTTCGTTTGTCATTGAAAGTGTCTGATGGTGATGTAGGCACTGTCCACTGGACGCGGGGTGGAAGCCTCCTTCGGTTTATACTCCCAGAGACATCACTGTGTGAAGAACTACTCTTTTGCTTGCACTGCTCTAAATGCTCTTCTCCATCAATATAACGGTCCAGAACTTTACTAGAGACATTACTAGAACAAGATGACGAACTTCCAGATGAATCATGTTGAAACTTGTCTGCTTCAAACTGTCTTTCTCTAACTTGTCTTTCTGGAGTAAAGCATCTGGCACATAGTTTTGTTCGTCAGTGGTTTTATTAAAATATCGAACCAAGAAAGCCAGAATATTATAAATATCAGCAAAACGATGAAAATTGTTAATTAACAGTCATATAAGAAGGCCAAGCGTATACCGAGATGAATGATTCCTCTGCCGATCCTGGCTTTTACCAGAACTAGTTAGATCATTCGTGGAAGTTTCTCCAAACTTATCAAAAAGGAAACCTGCCGAGGACAATGAAAGGCTTCGTCTAAGAGCTGGACCACCAGAAACTTCACCCTGTGACTTGGGACTATTGATATCTTGTTCAGCCTTCGCCTTGCTATCTGCTGCTTTTCCGCTGTGAACCTGTTTATCAGTTCCATTACCGGACGACAATCTAAAAGAGAATAGCTTCTTCATTGGTGCTTCTCCAATCAAAAGAGGATGCTACCACAAATGCAGCTGGAACCAAAACATATAAAACCAAATCAATAGACTGAAAGGTGTATATAAATTACCATGATCTTCTGCACTAGACTAGGAAAAGTTTACATTTTGCAGCAAAGTTTCATGTGAAACACCAAAAAGAATGTTCCAAGCGAATCTTACAAACAATTTGCTCGATGAAAGTTATCTCATTCAACAAAAAGAAGAGAAAAACAGCATATAGGTGATCTTCGAATCTGAGATGATCAAGTATCACTACTCAAGAGAATCAAAAACTCAGACTTGATCATAGTAAACATCGAGTCCTGCCTAATTAAAGGACCAAACTACCCTTAACATCTTCAAAGCTGCCCAGAAACCCTAGAGAGACTGGGACTAATCGAGGGTTATTACTCAATAAACGGATCTAATTGTTAACAGCCAAGTGATGAATCAAACCTTGAATCCTAGTTGCGGAGAAATTGATGAAGAGAATGTTCGGCGAGATTACTCGAACGCTACAAAATTAAAACAAGCTATCTCTCTTGAAATGATCTATTCGATCTCTTCGATTTTGTCGCCAACCAAATAATCGGCTCAGCAAGTGAAAACCTAACTCTACTCTCT
Organism: Kernera saxatilis; assembly: GCA_900406395.1. NCBI lineage: Eukaryota > Viridiplantae > Streptophyta > Magnoliopsida > Brassicales > Brassicaceae > Kernera > Kernera saxatilis. The sequence continues at coordinate 22,227 of OVAY01000378.1, forward strand.
ACTCTCTTCTACTAGTCGGAAAATTGAAAGAAAGAAGGGAAAAAAAAACTACCAGGCGTTAATTTTTTTTGCCGATACAAATTGCTTTAAAGAAAGAGAACCTAAGAGTCACTCAAAGTTTTCATTTTTTCAAAATTCAAAAGAGAAAATCTTCAGGATTTATGAACTTACCATAAACGGCGATTTTCCAAATCGGAAATGGGATAATCCGAAATTCGAACGGAGAAGAAACTGAAACGCAGATTTATTAACAGCGTTAGATAACGTCGATTTTATCTAAACGGAGAGTCTTTACAAGTTAAACAAAGGAGTGAGTGAGAGAGTGCCGTTGACGATGAAGAATCGAACGAACAACGAAACGGCTCCCTACTTTTTGTGGTGTGGAATGTAAAATAGAGTATTAGTGGAGAGTATTTCTGGCATTTTTTTGAAATATTTCCTTGCGCGGATAAAGCAATTGCAGGAGCGGACCTAAATGTTTATATTTCAATTAAAAAGAGCTATTTCAGATTTTGTAAAATTGTTTTTTTTTTTTTTATATATTAACATCTCTTATCGTTATATTTTATTACTACAGATCATATCTTCATTCTATGGCTATAACAAAAATCTTTTATAGGCTTACATCACCACTCAAACTTATTATTTACCATAATTTGAAGAGGCCAAATTTGATTGGTATACCATAAAAATAATTCTGTATTTGAGGGAGCATATACTCAGATTTTCAATAATTAAATCCTAGTTAGAAAAGAAAATCACTCTTCTGCAGCATCCAAGCTAATTTGAGTAATTTCAATTTTTTTCTTAAGAAAACCAACGGTCCCCTCCGTTTGAGCTGGATCAGACCGGACGGTTTGATAGCTCTACCGCAAATTCCCAACGTCGTCGTTTTAGCTACAGAGTGCCACACAGAAACGACGCCGTTCTCCGTTTCACCGAGTAGTATTTCTTCTCTGGTTTTTTTTTCTCACATGAGGATTACCTCGAGGCAAAATCTAAACAATCTCTTGCGTAGTTTCTGCAACTTCTTTTTTCCCAGTTTCTCGCCATGGAGATCGATCCCGTCACCAACGGAAACACTGACGCCGTGATGACGGAATCCGCTCCCACGATCACTCCGTCGCCGCCCGTCCCGTCGTCGAGATTGAGTCAATTGACGGAATCGCTCAAGCTTGAGCACCAGCTCCTCCGTGTACCCTTCGAGCATTACAAGAAGACGATCCGTGCTAATCACCGTTGTTTCGAGAAGGAGGTCTCCTCCGTTGTGTCCAGCGTCGGAGATTTGGCTGATAACAATTGGTCCAAAGACGTCACCGTTTCGCGTCTTACTAGCCTTGTATCTCGATTGCAAGGCCTCAAAAGAAAGGTTGATTTTTTTTTCGTCTCTCTTTGATCGGTGTTACAAAATTACATAGACGAAACTGCATCTGTTTGGTTTTGGTAAATGAATAGCGGTTACAAGTTTCGATGGAGTGAGCAAAGTTTCCGATTTTGTTAAATTGATTCCACATTTCTGGATTCAGAACACGATAATTGAACGGTTACCATTAAACTTGGATCTCGTTTGATCTTGGATATTGCTCTTGTCGAGTTTGATATACCAAAAATATGACGTTGGCTTTGGCAATTTTGGATCTAGATGATTGTTGGATTTGATTTGATATATTTCAGATCGTGGGCATGCAGTGTACTGAAATTGATCCCTGTAATGTGAACTTCCCATCTGATGAGACATCATGTACTTAAGTCACTGAACTAATTAAATGTTGTTTCAGAGGATTTGAGGACCCAAAAGAGAGGAATTTATGTTTGGGGTCTAGTAACTCAGACCAATTGCAGTAACGGGTTTATGACATAGCTAACATGCTTATTTTACTTGTAATTTCAGTTGGAAGAAGGGAGCAATGTGGAGAATTTGCAGGCCCAGAGATGTCGTGCTCGCATTGATCATTTGGATTCAGCAGATGCGGAAAATATTACTGATTGGAACAATACAAAGTTGAAACGGATTCTTGTGGACTATATGCTGCGGATGTCATATTTCGAGACTGCTTCAAAGCTTTCAGAAAGCAGCAATATTTTGGTCTCTCTCTCTCTTGACACTGAATATATAACGTTATTTGGAGATTTCTAACCACTTGTAATTCCTTGGAGCATAATCATGCTATATCTCTATGTCTCCATCAATGGTTAATATAGTAGTGAAAATGACGTGTCCGTTTGAACTGCATCTCTATGAAATGCCAATAATAAACATCTCATCTTTTCAGGACCTTGTCGACATTGACATATTTCGAGAAGCTAAGAAGGTGATTGACGCCCTTAAAAATAGAGAGGTAGCTTCTGCATTGGCATGGTGTGCTGATAATAAAACACGGTTGAAAAAGTCAAAGGTACGTGGTGCGCATTCTATGTGTACTTTCATTTGTTTATGAACTCCACGTGGTTTCTTGGGTTTGGCTAATTATCCTAAGCCACGTGATTGCTAGAGGCAATTCATGTTCTGGTTATAAGGACATATGTCTGCATCTCATGAATGCCGATATACTCGCTCAGTGAAATGTTTCAGAAGATTGCTTCCTACACTTCTCTTCATGAAAAAGAAGAGAAGGTGTTGTCACTGCTTATTATATTGGGTTCTTTTCATGACAGAGCAAATTTGAGTTCCAACTAAGGCTGCAAGAATTCATCGAGTTAGTACGAGCTGATACAGCTGACAGCTACAAACAAGCAATCCTTTATGCTCGAAAGCATCTGGCACCATGGGGAGCAACCCATATGAATGAATTGCAGCATGTTCTTGCCACTTTGGCTTTTAAAAGTACTACGGAATGCGCAAAATATAAGGTGAAATTTTCCTTCTTTTGATGATATAACAGTATTTCACCCGCGTTTCAAAAGCCAATCTTTGGCTCTTCAACGATGAATTGGTGCTTCGACTGGTATCTTTTCTGTATGGAATTACTGAATGATTTATTTCATTTAAACTGGACCAAAAATTGCTGTCAAAATAAGAAATGGACCGAAAACCTTGCTAGAGATTTCAGTGTCTCTTTGTACACCGGCTTGCTTTAGTAATCCTTCAATATATTTTTAGTCTCTGGTCTCTGTTAGTGGGTGAATAAATGGTATTACTTCCTACTCTTGTTGAATCTAAATTGATTGTTGAATGCATTGCTTAGGCTAATCAATTGACATATTTTCTGTTTTCAGGTATTATTTGAACTACGGCAGTGGGATGTTTTAGTTCATCAGTTTAAACAAGAATTTTGCAAGTTATATGGCATGACAATGGAGCCGTTATTGAACATCTACTTACAAGCAGGCTTGTCTGCACTGAAAACTCCGTATCCATCAAACTCTATCAAATTTGATGTTTTTAATTGTCTATATCTGCATCTGCAATAAAAGGGAAGAAAGTAAAATTTCAAAATGACACCATTATGTGATTCTTATTGTGGTTTGAGTTTGTACCTTGACATGACCCAGATATGGTTTTGAAGAAGGTTGTACCAAGGAGGACCCCCTCTCACAAGAGAGCTTCCGGAAGCTAGCTTTGCCTTTACCGTACTCCAAGCAGCACCATTCAAAGCTTGTTTGCTATATTTCTAAGGAGCTAATGGACACAGAGAACCCACCACAGGTGTTGCCCAATGGCTACGTCTACAGCACCAAGGTTTGATTCTGTTCTTGTACAACTTCTGCTTTTCTGTTGATTCTGTTCTTTCTCTCTTTTTGGAATCTTTTGTGTTGAGCTAGAGCAGTGACATTAGTCTATCATAACAGTTCAAAAGTTTAACAGTTGGGTTACTTAATTTTGCTTTGCATTAATGGGTAATGTATTTGCAGGCGCTTAAGGAAATGGCGGAAAAGAATGGAGGTAATATAACATGTCCAAGGACAGGGTTTGTCTGCAACTACACGGACTTAGTTAAGGCATATATATCATGAACCCAGATGCTCATAATCCTCACTTTGGTGGCATTATCAACTGATGAGTGATGACAACCGAGGTGAGGTCAGTATTCAGACCAAAGGAACTGAAATTTCCAACTTTCTCCATTACTAGTCTCTGTAAATATGCACTTACAGATTAAACTTTGCATCACTTTTGTAGAAACAGCTCTTTTCTTTGTATATTAAGCTATTTCATCATTTCAATCTTATGACAATTTTATAGTCAGCATAGATTTAGTGGAAGCATGTTTGGTAGTATTCTTGGCTGCTTCGTTCTGATGTTTATCGATGTTTTCCTTCTGCTAATGTTACTTCATCTTCTTATCCAGTAGTAGTTTGATAGTTTCTGTATGAACCAATCGATTTAGTTGGTGCCATAATCAAACTAGGTTAATGTTGGGTCATACAAGGAAAAAAAGGAACATAGTTTGGAAAATATGAGTTAAAGTAAAATCTTATTGTCCATCACCCTTTCAAAAATCACAGTTAACCGATTTTACTATCATTACCCACATTTGATGTGACTAATCCGGTTCTCTGTTTAGCTTCAGCTATTTGGTTGACATCCCTGATCCAACATGTTCATCATTTCTTTCTTTTTCCGTGGGTTGTTGGCTTCGGTCATGGATGTGATATCATTTACACATCCTGACTAAGGAAGAGAGTAAAACTAAACTACTTATTAACACCAGTATCTCAATTCCTTGGTATAATTGCTATTGTAGAGATTGTAAAATCGGCTCTATAGTCACTTGAGGCTCATTTAAGGTGCTGAAAACAAGTTTGTGCAATAATGATTGAGCCATTCAGCTGCAGATCTCAGAACACGAAGCTCACCGGAGAGGAGATCTCTTGCCATCTGCCTTCTAACAGCAGATATTTGTGATACAAATTGGCAATTAGATGCTTCCATTTCCTGCAAAGCACCCAATAAATCTTTATCAAAAACCTACATTCAGTTCATTATGTGGCAATTAGCTAAGCCAACCTTGTATGGTACCTTGATGCAAGCGCTATGATCCTCAATTAATCTGTTGATATGAGACAAGATGGTCTTATGTGCCTCCAACTCTCTCCTCCTGTCTCTAAAGGGAAGCCGAGCCAACCGGCCATCATTTTGTGCAGCTTCTTTTGACAAATCATTCACCTCTGAAAATCATTATACTGTTAATACTTTCTGAGTCGGCCTTGAAAGATGATAAAAGAGAGTAACTAGTTTGATTTGAGCACCTTGAGGAGAGGTACAACAGAGAAGACGTGCAAATGCACGGAGAGACTGCGGAATTCCTTTCCCTTTCCCTTTAGGAGATTTCACTTCCCTGAGAGACATCCAAAACTAGACTTAGATATACATCTGCAAAAAGCTCTGTTCCTATCCTCTGTTCAGAATTCACATCACTCTTAACTGCTTCTTATTTTGTGTACGGGTATTGATAGTGTGTAAACAGTTGAAGATTGTATTGGCTTAGTGACATTCTAAAACTGAACATTAATACTTACTTGATTGTGAAAGTATCACAAGAAGAGTGGAAGATACTGATATCTTTGACACTTCGAGTATGATGTGTCTGGAGAAGTTCCAACTTGATGTTGCAGAGAGGGTCATCGTTCGGTACATCCATTTGGATTTGAACCTATAAGTCACCACTCAGCAGTATCAGTTCTATAGTAATCTTAAAATAATGACGTAGTCTGAGGTTCTGACATCATGTTCAATATTGATGGGTGGCCATCTGCAACTCAACATCTATAGATCAATGCTGTTACGGCTATGGTCATGATTGAGAAAACAAACCTCGTCATGAATGTTGTAAGGAAGGGTAAATCCAAAATCCAACATGAGTGTAGCATTTGAGAATTCTCCATAACTAATGAGCACCTACACAGAGATGTTTGGTAAGCTTCAAAGCCCATGACTTTAACCAGCCGCTGGCATCGACCTCGACCAAAATAGCATTCTTATAGAGACTAGTGAGTAGCGACTATTAAAAAATGTAATGCCTCCCATGAGAAGCGAACCTCCTTGTGTCATCATAATCCTACCTCATCACCAGGACTGTAGTTACGATCTGCAGTGACCTGCAAAGTTGAAAACTTGAAATCAATGTACTGGTTTCTTTCAGTCTGTGTTGCAAGCCGTTATAGTCAATAGAAAGTAGCACGGAATCAAGAACCATGCATCTTACCAGATCGATTTACCACATATTTTACCAAATAACTCAAAATATTAACTAACAGGAATGGAAGTAAACCTCTGATAGTTGGTTTTCTTCATCGCTTAACACGATTGATGCAGAAAGCCCATCATGGTTCATAAAGTCTGCAAATGGAATCTGTTAGATTGTCAGAAAACCGATCATGCCAGAAATCACCATAAGTAAAGTAAATGGAAGAAAGATGCAGAACTATACTGAAAGCAATACCAGAGATATGCCCTTTGAGGTTTCCCACGCACGAGATCCCACTGTCCACCAAGTTATCCAAATTAAGTTACAGAAGATTATTTAAGCAAACAGTAAAGTCTGAATAACTACAGAATGTAATATAAACGAAGGCCAACACATTTTTTAGAACCTCAATTTATGAGGTATTGTACATAGTTGAGAAAAACAAAACACAACTGTACGGCCAAATATAGAGCAACTTTCTCACCTAAAGCATATGCATACATGAATTCCAGATCTGGGCGTTTAATCACCGTGGGAATATGTTGCGTAAATGCCTGAGAATCACCAAAAAACGTAATTTTAGACTCTTACTCACTAGGATGAGACAAAATCTACACATGTACATACACCTAGCAAATACATGCATATATACACTACGTACTCGATTAGCTTCACAAAGGACATAATCATAATAACCTTACTATACAAAGACACCTGATAATTTGGAGTTTAGACTTGCAGAAGTTGGTTCAAAATCAATACAATTAAGTCTAATGTTTGCTTGTAATGTAATAAATTGCTCAGCATTATATACTCAGGTAATATAGCACCTTGGCAAATACCAACTTGGTTGCTCAATCTAATGGTCCGATTTCACTCTTGAGACCAAACAGAAAAACCAAAAAAAAATTCACCTCTATTTGAGTATTTGATCTATATGCCTTTCTCGTGGTTGCATACATCATCCTTAATGATGCATAAGTAAACGCTATAGAAGCATAAGAAACCAGGCACCCCAACCAAACAATATTTTACTAATAAATGGGACAAAAACAAGTAGCAACAGTGTTATATAGATAAAGATGTAAATATCAGACCGTCTCTCTCAATAGAAGCACCAGAAAATGCTCTTAACAAAATAAAAACAGCCGGAGAAGAGAAGGTCGAATTTCCATCAAAAACCAATACTCATCATGAACACTAACGAAATATACTTACATGTGCTACAAGTGAGAATTCCTTTTCTATCTGAGCTTTTTGTTTCATTGTTTCCTTGTGAACTGCACTACAACGAATCATGTTGAGCTCATCTTCACCCCAAAATATCTAGAGAGAATAAGGAAACCATTATTGTAAATATTCTGCAGTAAGGCTTAGATTGGAAAAAGTAGAAAAAGTAGAAAAAGAAAAGAGCCCGTGGAAAAACAAGAAGCTTTTTGCTGACCAGGTTACTTGGATAGTATCTTAAACGATAACTAAACGAACATTTTTATATTTGCTTTGGAAGAAATGCACATTTGACATTCAAGACGTGACCAAGATATAAAATTCAAGACTCTAATTTTCGACCGCTATAAGGGGTGAAATCTCACCGTGCTGTGCATCTCTTCAGGCTGAGGAAGCCGTCTGATATAAGGGACCCATTGAGAGTTCTGACTCAGAAACAATCATAGACTCAAGTCAAAACCAAAACACTTGGAAAAAAAGGGAGACTTTATATTAAGTTAAATCAACCCAAAATGTTGATGTCAGCTTACTTGACCCGTTAGCTTTTCGATTATAAGAAGAGCAGCAAGTTTTCCAATGTTTCCAACTTCATCGTTCAGTGAAACTCTAATATCTGGGGGCAGCTCATCTGGAGTTATTTGCTGAAAAAACAACATTATCTAACATGTATTAAATCTTGAACGCTTCTTAGACCACACGGAAAAGATCTTTTCATAATATACCGCATTGAAAGGGACTTTCAACATGCAGTCCCCAGCATGGATAAATTTTTTGGCAAACAAAGATCTGCTCAGAAGTTGATATAGTAAAAATTGGTTAGTGAATCGGGCATTAAAAACAAAAACACATTGCTATAGACAAACCATCACACCAAGAGACAGTCTTTGGTAGCGATTGAAATTGATTGTTCTCACAATCTCTCTATAAACAAAGTACGCGCATATGGATGGAGTACCAAATAACCAAATGACTCAATGAGACAAAATAACATGAATCAAACTTTAAAAAAATAAAAATTCCAACTGTAGCTGAAAAAAACAGATCCATCTTAGAGAGAACATATCGACATGTCATACAAATGAAGCTGTTGCAGAAGGTATAAAAAAAGAATCTGATAATTACATGACTGGACTGTAAAGAGCAGACCGGATACATGATACAGGATACAGATACAGATACAGATCCAAATCTATAATGTATTTTTATAGAAGACGTTTCTGGTATCTAGCTATGTCCAAGACAACAACAGTAGTTAAAAACATGAAATGCATAACAACCAGAGTACAAAGGAAATACAAAATAGATATATGGAACAGAACAAATGGGTCTAAACATGATTACTAGATAAAAATGGATCTTATTCAAAACATCACCAACCTGCCATATGTGGATTTCCCAATCGAAAGCGTGTTAGTTATCTTGGCTCCAGCAATTCGTTCGAACCAGGGTAAGAAGTCAATGCATTCCTTATCCAATGAGGCCTGGATAAGATGGTAAAATCTCTTTTGAGAGAGAGCAAAAAAAGTTGTGTACAACATCTTCATACATCAATCAGTTTACAAAATCAAGAAACCAACACTCGATTTGATTTTCCACAGCGAGAGAGAAGCAAAGAGAACATAAAGGTTTTACATTTCCCAATACAAATTCGAGTATCCTCTTGACCAGAAAAAAAAAAAAGAAAGGGAAAGTCTTTAGTTAGTCCTTGACATTTCACAAAATAATTCTCGCGAACAAGAAAACAAAAACCTGAGGTTGGGTATCTGAAGGTAATTGGTGGTTGAAGAAGCTGAAACGCTTTGATAAAGAGCGAAAAATGCGCCGTCGCTGAAACCGGAACAGCTTCACCGTCGGAACGAACAATAGCATCTCCGGCCGAGCCCCTTATTTCGTCGGCGTTGACTGGCGCGTGAGCAACCACCGCTCGTATTATGATGACTCGTCTCTCGAGTCTCGACTGCAGCCAGAGCGGTTGCGTTCACAGACTGGACCACTGGACCGGTTATGATTTGTAGATGTCCTGTCTCGGTTTAGAATTTTTGGTTTTTTAAATTTCTCAATTTTTGAAATTTTGAAACGGAATACCATCCGGTTCGGTCTGCTACAGTTTTGGTTATTTAAAAGCGTATCAGGTTTTAGTCGGTTTGTTAAGATAAAAATAAAACCAAAATCAGTTTATTTTTTAATTTATAGTTCTTTAGTACGTTTTTTTCATTTCCTAATAAATGTGGAATTAACAGTTTATGAATAAATTTGGAAGGAGATAAAACTTGTCTTTACTTGTTTTCACTTGTAACCTGTCGCATGTCGGTGTCAATTTCCCAAAATCGCTGAGACCTTACTATGCTCAATATAATTGCAGTAGTTGGCAAGAATGTTGATAAAAGATTAAATCTTGGACTTGGAGAGAAAAAAAAACAAAATATATAAGTCTGATCATGAATTGTTAATACATCAGATTCTTGCATTAATCCTTTTTTTTTTTTTGCATTAATCCTTTTAACAATAAATAAATAAAAATTGCACTAATCTTCAGGGTAAAAAATGATATTTATTATGATGGCAAAAGTAATACAGCTAGCATGTTAAAAATAATACAATTCGAAGGCACAATCAATCAACGAATGAAAAAAAGAAAAAAAAAATACAATATATGTTTTTGGTTTTAAGTATCCTCAAGACCTCAGCTGTTTCATTTTCACCTTCTCTTGTTCTTACTCCCAAGCAACAAACACAAGTAAAACAAAACCCTAAAAAAGAATCCAAAACCTACCGTGACAAGCAAGCAGTTCCATTTGCTAAGCTGCGTCACTCCTTGCTGCTTCAGAATATCAGCACCCGTCGTAAGACACGTAGAGCTCGATATCCTCATCCCAATCGATCGACTCACAGAATCCAAAAGCCTCAGTTTCATCCCATACGTCAATTCTCCCAAAGGCGTGTTATCAAAAATCTGAACACCTCTCACAAAACACTCCGTCGGATCCGAGAACTCGTTCTGAAGAACCGCCTCGTACGGATACTTAACCAGAGAGAGGTAATGAAACCAGATCCAATACTGTGGGATTCGATCTCTGTTGATGAAGAAGCCACTGAAAAGCAAGAAGTAAGCTAAAATGGCCACGACGATCGTGTAACCCAACATCACGTGTGGAACGACGCCGGATAAGAATGTCACGAAGGAGCTTCCGGACCAGAAAGAGGCTAAGATGATTAGGCAATAGAATAGAAAGCCCATTTGGCCTCCTTCTAGCCCAACAGCCCAAAACGTCGTCGTCGCGAAGGCTACAGAGAGGAAGATGAGCGAAGGGAAGGAGACGATGGCGTGAGAGAGGACGTAGGAGGATCTCCGGTAAGCGTTGTAAGCTGTTTCTCTCATGAAGATGTAACGTTCCTGGAGGAAGACGGGGAGAGCGTCGGCGCAAGTGTAGAACATTGTCGACATTGCGAATGCGAAGAACCCTAGCCTCTCTTGTACGCCTTTTGGGGAATTATCTAATCGCCAGAAGACGGTGGCTAGGATGAATCCGGTGACGACTACGGAGGCTAATCGGATTCCGAATAGCTCCGGTTGTCGGCGGGAGTTGAGGATTGAGCGTTTTGAGAGTGTTTTGATTTCGATCCAGAACGGATTCGCGAAGGCAGGGACGGCAAGGGTCGTGGTTCCGCCGCCGTGGTTGATGGCGGAGGATCCAGCGCCGCCACCGGAGACTAGTTTCCCTCTGCTTATGCTGGCGGAGATCGCTTCTTTCAGGGTTAAATTTGGGAACGGAGAAGCCGGCGGAGTTAGGGGTTGTTGTTGTTGAGGATTGCTCTGCTTTTTCATCTCTTGCCATTTCTTGTTGAATTCCACTAATCCTCTTGTTCCTCCAGCGGATCCTTCGAGTTCTCTGATGAGATCGAGTGCGAACTCCGTTTGATTCTCGTTTTCCGGTATCGGATTACCGAATCCGGCGAAGAAACTAGGCAGACTCGCCGGAGATCCACTGAAGACGGTGTGGCCACGTGACAAGAAGATAAGACGGTCTAGTAAACCGAGAACTCTGTGGCTAGGCTGATGTATAGACATTATTACGATACTGCCACTCTCTACGATTCTCTTCAACACTTTGACCACCATGAATGCGCTTGTGGAATCCAAACCAGAAGTAGGTTCGTCGAGGAAGAGGACAATCGGGTCATGGATGATATCGATTCCGATTGAAACTCGCCGTCTCTCTCCACCGGAGATTCCACGGTGTCCTTCGTCTCCGATGATTGTTTTAGCCGCGTTCCTAATCCCCAACTGATCGATTAAGGCTTGAACTCGGAGCTTCTTCTTGGATTTAGGCAAGCTTCTTGGTAATCGGAACTCAGCAGCGAACATTAGTGTTTCTTCTACAGTAAGCATAGGGAAGAGAAGATCGTCTTGCATTATATACGCCGATATAACCTTCAGCATCCGAGATTGAAGAGCCTCTCCGTTAAGCGTTACAGAGCCTTTCAAGCTTCCTTTAGCGATCCGATTCGCCAAAGCGTCGATCAAAGTGGATTTACCCGACCCGCTAGCTCCAAGAACGGCAAGAATCTCTCCGTCACGAGTCTCGCCGGAGATATTGTCAAGAAGGGTCTTGGTCTTGGAGAAAGATAATCTCCTCCGTGGAATCAGGTCGTGAAACTCAAACTTCCGGCGAACAGAGACGTTGTAAGTGAGGTTGTTGAAAGATAGAACGAACGGAACAGGACGCATGAGATCATAATCTTCATCACCTAGTGAACCGTCTCGGTCAGAGAATTCATGAACAGGAGTCTCGTCGCCGACTTCTAGCTTTCGAACGTCGCTGACGTTCTTGAGGAGTTGACCTAAAGTCAATGATGAGCTAATCTCCATGGAATGATACGGCGACGCATTGTCACCGCCGTGATCTTCTGCTACAATGCGAGACATGAAGAAGAAGTGAGAAAGATTTGCGTTTTACAAATTATTTATCGGCTCGTTGAACACAATCTTTGCATGATCAAAGTGTTGCTCGTCGTTCTCTGTTTTTGCTTGGATTCGTCTCTCTCTCTCTCTCTGTATCTCTAGTCCCTGTATAGTCCCGTATATATATATAAAAAAGGGCATGAAGTAACGTGTGTATATGTGTGAACACGAAGGCTCTATGTCTCGTATAATGAGTTGCATCATGGAATCTGTTAGGTTTGTGTTGTTGACTATAATATATTTAGCGTTTGGATGGAAATGCGTTTTGGATTTCTCGTATTTAAAATTCAGTTTAATTGTTAGGGATTAGAGGATGAGGAAATGGGATGACCTATAAATCTAGAATTCCCAATGTGACAATACCAAATACGTTGAAGTATAAGAAATGGTGGACACGTGGCGATTAGGTATTTATTGAATGGAGAAATTAGGTGAAGAGTGTTGATCTAACCGAGGTATATAGGATTGAGATGAGAACTTTCTTGCGTTTCCCATTGTTTGGTCAATTAATGCTTATTAGTTTATAAGTTTTTTTAATCGATTCTTCAAATATTGGTAGCAAAACAAGTGTGTGTGTAGTGATTATTTGTATCGCAACAAACGCAGCAAAGCGCTTATTAGATCACTATTCACAATTTCTTGTTTTCGCGACCAAGACGATTTGCCTAAATGTTGTAAAGTGCAATGATTTCTGAACCATATAACTAACTCTGCAAAATCTAAAATAAAGTGCTATGTAGTACTAAAGTTTTGATTAAGTAGCTTTATGTTCGATTCGGGAATTTGGATTTGCTAGTATATATGTATATTGCAATGTTTTTTTCGAGTTGGGTATTTTATCTTTATCCACCAAGGGGTTGGGGCTTCGACCAGGAGCCTAGCTAGCGTTAAATTCTTTGTGAAGGTTGGAGTTTGGCATTAATTCTGCCCAATTTTGGAAATTTCTCTGTTTAAAATAGCATGTTAAATCCTGAAATTTTTGCGAATTAACTACACAAACTTTCAAACTTCTTTTTTTTGTTTTTCTTGCTTAGTTGGTAACGGTGGAACCTTAGCTTGGCATTAATTCTGCCCAATTTTGGAAATTTCTCGGTTTAGCATGTTGAATCCTGAAATTTTTGTGAAAAAACTACAAAAGTTTCAAACTTCTTTTCTGTTTTTCTTGATTAGTTGGTAACGGTGGAACCTTCTTTACCAAACTCAAATATAGTATGTTCTTTTAATTATTAAAGCGTAAGTTTTGTTTTTTGTTTTCCTCGTTAGAAATTAATGATAGTATCGTTTAGAATTTCTTTGTTGTTCACTTGAGACGAAAGATTTGTTCAAGCATTGATAAGCACCGAAACGCCAAAATGCTCTCTCGCATGTAATAATTGGACCTACATCAATTAATATCTCGCACCTATAATAATTGAACCCACATTTATATCATATTTAGAACGTTTAATTTTTTTTTTTTTTAAATTACATTTGTTTTGGTTTTTACGTTTGTAACATGTTTAAATTTCAATTTTGTGTTTATTAAAAAAAGTACAAACATTTGACTGTTTTTGTCAAGTATCTTAACTATCTTTTGAAGTTGCAAGCGCATATAATTCATTTGCGTCAGATTTTGATAGAAGAAAAAGTGATGTCGTTGATCCATCTAATACCCACATTAAAGAAGAAGAATCAAAAGATTAGGCAACTTCCTCTTAATTAGTACTTGATCCAACCTCTAGTGATGTAGTGGAAACATGGAAGCATTAATGACGGGATTGGCTTCTGGTATTTCCAATCCCAAAATTTGACTTGTGTTACATACTGTATATATTTTTGTTGACTTTTACGTCTAGGTGACTAACTTCTACCTACTATAGCCTTCCTTGCCGCCATAAGCAAAGGGTCAAAATTTATACTACCATCTAATAAAGCTTATAAGAAAGCTGGTTACTTTAAATTATATTCCGAGCAACTGTTTTATTGTTTACCTTTGTTTTAAAAGGAGAATATGCCATAGAAAAGCAAAGGGATTTGAATTTTGTTAAATTACGCTATGTTCTTACACCGACCATGAAAAGAAGGGAGATGTGTAAAACATTTGGAGGGACTTAGTTTACGCTGAATGATATATAGACATATAGTTGATCCACATCGCATATATATGACGATTTGGCAGAAATTTGTGTGTTCGGAAATTTACGTTAATATGACGTTCACGCCCTCTTATTCTTGCTTCCAAGCAACAACGAAAAGTAAAAGAGAATCCTAAAAAAGAATCCCCAAGCTAGCGTAACCCACAAGCAACCCCATTTGTCCAATTGCTCAATTCCTAGCTGCTTAAGCAACTCAGAACCTGTCCTCAAACACGTTGATTCCGTTAACTCCATACCCAAATAACCGCTCATAGTCTCCAAAAGCTTCGCCTTCGTCGTTTCAGGCACTCCTTCCATTAGCGTATTATCAAAAACTTGGCTTCCTCTCACGAAACAACGGTACGGATCATCGAACTCGTTATGCAAAACAGCTTCGTAGGGATACTTTAGCAGAGAAATGTAATGAATCCATATCCAATAAAGATGGATCCTATCGCGGTTGATGTAGAATCCGCTGAAGAGAAGACAGTAAGAGAGATATCCAAATGTGACCATGTAACTCATCATCACATTTGGAATCACACCGGAGACAAATGTAACAAAAGAGCATCCGGACCAGAAGGACGCGAAGATGATCAGAAGATAGTAGATGAAACCCGCGAGACCGCCGTTTAGACCAACGAACCAGAACGTGGTGGCTGCGAATCCGATGGAAAGCGCGAGAAGATGAGGCAGAGTCACGAGAGAGTGAGATATAACGTAGGAGGATCTTCGGTAAGCGTTATGCGCAGTTTCTCTCAAGAAAATGTATCTTTCTTGGATAAAAGCGGGCAATCCGTCTGCGCAACTGTAAAACATTGTGGCCATTGCGAATGAGAAGAAGCTTAACCGCTCTTGGACGCCTCTAGGAGAGTCGTCTACTCTCCAGTAAACTGTAGCCAAGAGAAAACCGGTCATCATGACTATGAAAACCCGTGTTCCAATTAGCTCGGGCGTTCGGGTCCAATTGATCAGGTAGCGTTTAGCTAAGATTATGATCTCAGTCCACCAAGGATTTACGTATGAAGGGATCGAGTTATATGAAGTAGAGACAAGTTTGCCTCTTGAAATGCTTGCGTTAATGGCTTCTCTTAAGGATGATGAGTTATGGTGAGGTTCTTGGCTAACTCTAAGCTTCTTTTGTTGCCAACTTTGGTTGAATTCAACTAAACCTCTTGTTCCTTCAGAGGAACCTTCAAGCTCTTTTATTAGGTCAAGTGTGAATTCCGCATTGTTCTCTTTATCTGGTATGGGACAACCAAATTCTGCGAAGAACAAAGGGAGAGTAGCTGGAGAATCACTAAACACACTCTGGCCAGAAGATAAGACGATGATCCGATCAAGAAACTCCATAATCCGACAACTAGGCTGATGGATTGACATAATTACGATGCTGCCACTACGCACAATCCTTTTCAAGACTTGCACCACCATGAAGGCACTAGTTGAGTCTAGTCCTGAGGTTGGTTCGTCTAGGAACAAGACGATAGGGTCATGAATGATGTCGGTTCCAATCGATACACGCCTTCTTTCTCCACCGGAGACGCCACGATGACCTTCGTCTCCGATCAAAGTGTTTTTAACAGTTCTGAGCCCTAACTGATCGATTAGGATTTCAACTCTGTCTCTCTTCTTTAATTTGGTTAAGCTTCGTGGAAGTCGAAACTCGGCAGCAAACATAAGGGTTTCTTCAACGGTGAGCATCGGGAAAAGGAGATCGTCTTGCATGACGTAAGCCGATATAACTCTCAACACACGAGATTGCAAAGCTTCTCCATTTAGAGTTACCGTGCCTTTCAAGCTACCTTCCGCGATCCGTCCTGCTAATGCATCGATAAGCGTTGATTTTCCAGCTCCGCTTGCGCCAAGAACGGCTAAGATCTCTCCTTCGTTAGCCTCTCCGGTGATACCATTGAGCAGAGTCTTTACCTGAGCAGGGCTATGTCCAAAACGAAGACCAAAACGTCGTTGAAGTGTGACATTATAGGTGAGGTCGTTGAATGCGAGGACAAATGGAACGGGCTGTGTCTCAGGTGAATCAACATTGATTACGGTGTCTCTTTGATGCATCTCGCCGGAGGATTATCACAAGGAGCTGTGTTTTTGTCTATACTCAGCTAGCACATGAGAACGTTAGAAAATTATTAATAGTTGTATTATAGCATCCATTTTCTTGAGAAAAATGTATAGGATAGAAGTTTTCCATTTGTTTCTCGATATTGTATTTCAGTTTTTAGGAAGATTAACTATGATTTTGGTGGTTAATTGACTAAGATTTGTCATTTGAAAGACTAGCGCATATTGTGAATATTGACAGAATTTCATAATCAAACTCTATTTTCCATAAAGCATCTCTTTAAGAATTCATAATTGCTAAAAAAACACACACAATAAAAGTCAAAACAAAAATTGTTTACCTAATGAAGTTTTTTTTCTTTTTTTTCACAAGATTCTTGTCGTCGTGACGAGCACAAATTAAACGGAATGATGCATTTGGTTACCTCCCGGGATTATTGACAGTTCAGACCGAATAATCGAATCTCGTTAACAAATTTTTGTATAATTAATATAGATCATAATCTATTGTGTTTGAGAAGCAATGGTGATCATTTGGGCTTTTTTTTATATAAGAAACTTTAGAAGTTTATGGAGCTTCGTTGTGTAGTTATTATATGTAAAATTAGATACTTTATATATACTCGTAGAACCTAAGAGGTTCCGTGACGTATTAAAAGAAAGCCCCTTAAAAATGTATTTTGCATTGTGTGTGTTGTGTAGACACACACACACACAGTTCCTGTTTTCTTATGGCTCTGTCCTCTTCAATCACATGCTTGGGCCATTGTACCGATATTGAACTAACATTAAGAAACACACAAAATGTTATCTTCTGACCCTCTTTGTCTTGCTTTTTTCTTCACGCATATAGTACAACAGAGATTGAGCGATGATTGTATATACGGATTCTTGTTAATTTCACTACATTTGCTAAAGGTTAATTTATAGCTTAAGTTGCTGACATTATGTATATGATTATAACTCCAACCAACGAAGTACTACCGTCACCAGCAATACTAATCTAACTTTTCTTCAAGTATATTTTGGATTCATACCATCTCATTTGCAAAGATTTCTTTAACAGTACATAGATTGTTTTGCAACAATTTCTATCACTACATTCTTTCACATCACCACATTTCTCTAATTTTTTTGTGTGTGTGTGTGAAATAGATGATAACTAATATGTGAAATTGTTGACAAAAAAAAAATGTGTGTCTGTCCGAGCTCTCACTCTTAGAACCAGAGAATTTAAACACTCTTTCTTTAAGCCATGAAATAAAACCCACTGAATTTTGATAATGAATACATGTTAAATGTTGTAAAAAAAGGTCTATTTAAATGATACTACTTAAACCATCACAACATTCTTAAACATCACCACAAGGTTTCGAACTCAAACACCTACCTCCCAGGAAACCAATTAGCTTCTTGATAAAATACTTCATAGGAAATTTTTGAAAGGCATATTTTATCATAGGACCATTTGGTAACAGAGAGTGTTTTCAAAGTTCCAATAGATTTGGATCCTATAATCTCGATTATGTTCACTGGGATTTAGCCATAATTTCAGACTGAATTCACTGAAATTTATCTGAAATTCAAGCCGTTTTTTGCTTTTATTCTCAATCTCAGAGGTCTCATCCTTAGAACCAGAGGCAGAGAATCTGAGTCTCTTTCTAAGATGATTCATGATACTGAAACATGAAAAACAAAATTCCACTGAATTTTAATAATGAATACCTGTTTAAATGTTGTAAAAAAAAGACCTGTTTAAATCATACTACTTTAATCATCACAACATTCTTAAACATCACTATTTTTTTTTTTTTTTGAAATAGACCATAACTGATGTGTAGAAATGTTGATTAAGTGATTCTAACTGAATTGCGTATTTAAATGCTAAAGTTTTCAATGTGTATTCAAGTGGTTCGAATTTATTTGTCTTCTGACATGCTTTAATTTTTTTGTCATCGTATAGTCAATTATGCAAATGTCTATTCTGCACCGTACATATATGTTTGTAGTTTAATGAAGGGTTCTTTAATGAATACATTGCGTTGATATTTTGCACCCTAGAATATCAAACTTTTGGTCATTTATTCTCCACCAAACAGCTTTTATGTTATGAATCTTTTGATATCAATGTATATATTATTTGTTCATATCATAATTCACTTAATATTTTGGATTGTCCACTCTTGATCGTGTATACCAACATCTTACAAAAATTAATCCTCAAAAAACCATTTAAGTTAACATATAATTGTATTATACATTTAATTTTGAATACAAATGCATTTTTCAATCAACTTTTACTACCTTTAATAACGTTTAGACTTAGAGACATTAATATTTATATGTAATTATGAGACCCTATATGATACCCACTGAAATCCTTTAAATTTTACCGTCTACTTCAGTAATTATGATACTTTGGAATCCAAAGAGAAATATACGTTTTACAAGATTCCCAAAAAGATAAGAAAGATGAAAGAATTATAAATGTTCTTTATTAAAAAAAAAAACAATTATATATATAAATGTTACAACTTGATTACAAAACTACGACGACGAGAAGCTAATACTTAGAAGTTTCAATTTCAAGCTTCATTTAAATAAATAGATCATAGATGCATTGAATTTGAGGCCAAATGGTCAATACAAGTATGCTTTGTGTTTGTGGACTACCTTCACGTTCTCTTATTCTTGCTCCCAAAGAGCAAGGAGAAGTAAAACAAGATCCTAAAGAAGAAACCGGAAGCTAACGTAATCCACAAGCAATCCCACTTGGTCAATTGAGTTACACCTTGCTGCATAAGCAAGTCAGGTCCAGTCCTCAAGCATGTGGACTCCGTTATCTTCGTTCCTAAAGAGTTACTCAGTGTATCGAGGAGCTTAACCTTCATCGCATCGGGCACTCCCGCCAAAAGCGTACCATCAAATACTTGGACTCCTCTAACAAAACAGTGAGATGGGTCATCAAACTCGTTGATTAAGACAGCTTCGTAGGGATACTTGGACAGTGAAATGTAATGAAACCATATCCAATAGATTGGAATGCGATCCCGGTTGATGTAGAATCCACCTAGCAGTACACAGTAGGAAAGATAGGCAATAGTGACCATGTAACTTATCATGACATTCGGAAGAACACCGGATATGAAGGTAACGACCGAGGATCCGGACCAAAACGAGGCATAGATTATGAGGCAGTAGTAGAAGAAACTCTCTAATCCGCCGCTCAAACCAACTGTCCAAAATGTGGTTGCAGCAAATGCAATGGAGAGAGCGAGTAGCTGAGGCAGAGCCACGAGAGAGTGAGATATGACGTATGAAGATGTTCTGTATGCGTTGTGCGTTGTCTCTCTCAAGAAAATGTATCGTTCTTGGATAAAAACAGGGATGCTGTCTGCACAAACGTAGAACATTGTGGACATGCCGAACGCAAAGAAACCCATTCTCTCTTGTGCACCTCTTGGAGTGTTGTCAAGCTTCCAATATATAGTAGCTAAGAGAAGACCAGTCACCATGACAGTGGCGATCCGTGTTCCTATGAGTTCGGGCGTGCGGATCCAGTTTTTCATGTACCGTTTGGCTAAGATATTTTCTCCTGGTCGAGTACCTTCGTTCCTCTTCCGAGTATCAATGGCGGGTTTGCGTATGAAGACACTGATTCCATGGGAGTGGGATTGGAACCGGTTGAGCCGGAGACTAGTTTGCCTCTAGAAACACTTGCACTGATGGATTCTTTTAGAGATAAGGCTTGGTAAGGTGTGCTTTGTGGCGTGGCTCGAGCAGATTGGTTCTGTTGCCACTTTTCGTTGAATTCTACTAACCCTCTGGTTCCTTCAGAGGATCCTTCGAGTTCTCGAATCAGATCAAGTGCGAACTCTGTGATGTTCTCCTTCTCCGGGATGGGACGACCGAAATCGGAGAAGAAAGAAGGAAGACTAGCCGGAGATCCATTGAACACACTCTTCCCGCGAGATAAGATGATAAGCCGATCAATCAAATCCACGATTCGAGCACTAGGTTGATGAATCGACATAACTACGATGCTGCCACTCCGAGCGATTCGTTTAAGAACCTGCACCACCATGAACGCGTTGGTAGAATCCAATCCCGATGTCAGTTCGTCGAGGAACAAGACGATCGGATCGTGGATGATGTCGATTCCGATTGAAACGCGCCTTCGCTCTCCCCCGGAGACTCCACGGTGTCCTTCGTCTCCGATTACAGTGTCCGCCGCATTTCTGAGGCCCAAATGGTCGATTAGGGCTTGAACACGCTCCATCTTCTTCGATTTGGGCAAACTTCTCGGGAGACGAAACTCGGAAGCGAACATCAGGGTTTCTTTCACGGTGAGCATCGGGAATAGGAGATCGTCTTGCATAACATACGCTGATATCACCTTCAGCAATCGAGATTGCAAAACCTTCTCTCCGTTTAGTGTCACTGAGCCTCTCAGGCTATTCACTCGCCCCGCCAGTGCGTCGATCAAGGTGGATTTCCCGGCTCCGCTTGCTCCGAGAACGGCGAGGATATCGCCGTCGCAAGCCTCGCCGGAAACATCGTTGAGTAGAGTTTTCACCGAAGCGGGCTTTCGCCGAGAGAGCAGCGACGAGAAATCAAACCGCCGGCGAAGTCCGACATTGTAACTGAGGTTGTTGAAGGCCAAGAGAAACGGCACAGGTGGTATATCAGGGGAAGCGAGGTCCAATATGTGATCAATCGAAGCATCTTCGCCGGAATCTTTCTTCCGGTCACTGTCTCCGAAGTCTTTCAGCAGTTCGCCGAGCGTTGGTGACTCGTTGTCGCCGTCGAGAGAGATTTCTTGGGATTCCGCCGAAACACGTGGCATCTTCAGAGTTAAATTGGTCACACGGCGAAGTTAACGGCGTTTTTTTTTTCGTTTTCACGTCAGTAAACGGCGTACTCTTGGAGATGAAGCTAACAGTGAAGTTTCATTGTACATGTGGGAACTCTGAGAAAACCATGAATGTTTTTATAAATAAAAATTAAACATATCAGATGCTTAGGAGATCTGGATTCAGTGTTCATAAGAAAAATTATTTATAAAGAAGTTTATTTTTTAGCATAATTTACAGATAACTTATGTATAAAATACACGAAAACCATATATATGAGATCGATTTTGTAACGGTGAGACAAGATTGATATCTTTTGTCTATTAAAGTATTATAAAGATCATGAATCCAGTTAAAAAAAAAAAAAAAAAAAAAATCATGAATCATTAATGCAAGTCAATCCATCAACTGATGATCAAACCGCTATATAATTCTTCCGTATATCGATGACGTGGAACCAGCTAACGTCGTTAATAACGATAAAGTGGTTTTTTGCAAAACAAAACTCCAAGTAGATTCAGATTGCAATTATATCATCTAACTGCGAAAAATGCAAGTCAACCCTATCATTTTCCATTCAATCCGCAATATAATCCTCATATATAATCGACGAGTATGAGCGGTGTATTTTTAACAAACATCAAAACGACATCGTTTTGGAAACATATTTTAAATCAAAATATTGTAAATTTTGAGTATCGAACCCGTAACCTCCCAAATAAAATCAGACTCACAACCAATTGTGCCAATCAATTTATTTCGTTCATAGAAAAAAATAAACTAATTATATAATCTAAAACAACCACAACCAACATCATCACCGCTACTACTGTCGCCGTCGCTTTGAACTTTGAGAACCAGAATTTCACGGTGAAATTCCCATTTGTTTAGTTATTCAAATAAATTGATTAACACAATTGGTTGTGTAATCCGATTTTATTGGGAAGATTACGGGTCGATACTCAAAATTTACAATATTTTGATTTAAAATATGTTTCCAAAACGATGTCGTTTTGATGTCTGTTAAAAATACACCGCTCATACACGTCGATTATATATGAGGGTTATATTGCGGGTTGAATGGGAGATGATAGGATTGACTTGCATTTTTTACAGTTGGAGGATATAATTGCAATCTGAAATCACTTGGAAGGTTGTTTTGCAGAAAACCCTATCGTTGTTAACGACGTTAGCTGATTCCACGTCATCGATATACGGAAAGATTATATAGCGGTTTGACCGTCAGTTGATGAATTGACTTGCATTTGTAGGATAAACTTGCAAATAGGAACAATTTGGAGGGTTTTTTGGTGGAAAACCTTTTTTATAAATAAAAAATAAACATATCAGATGCTTACGAGATCTGGATTCAGTGTTCATAAGAAAAATTATTTATAAAGAAGTTTCTTTTTTGGCATAATTTACAGATAACTTATGTATAAAATACACGAAAACCATATATATGAGATCGATTTTGTAACGGTGAGACAAGATTGATATCTTTTGTCTATTAAAGTATTATAAAGATCATGAATCATTAAAAAAAAAAAGGGTAGAATTGTTACTTACTAACTTATGAAATGGTGAACTTGTTAAAATTTCTGTTATCTTCTCTCCCGGAGCCAGAAAAAAACAAATATATCTAATTCAGCTTTTTTTTTATGAGCACAAACAACCTCTTTTTCCGTATTTATAAGGAAAACAAAACTCATTTATTGTTTTTATTGGAATTTTGAAAAAATTAAAAATAAATAAAATAAAGAAGAAATACGAAACACGTCTCCTTACATAGGAAGAAACACTACGAAGTGCGAAATACAAAAGACAATTTTAATGAATAAAAGGGACTTAACTGATTTTGTCAATTCAGAAGTTTCTATAGCAGCCAGGAAAAAGTGATTACTGGTATCTTGAAGAAGTAGTTGGATGTTGGAATATAGGTATACCATAGTCATAATTTGATGAATTATGTAAACTGTAAAAACTAATTTTAAAACATGAAAACAGAAACAAGTAGTATACCATTCATCATATTATATTTCCAAATTGTTTACCATCCAAACTGAAAACAACCATACGACTTTAAAATGCTTTCCATCTTAGTTTGTGTTCGATAATGGACGAAAAAAGAAACTATTGAACTGAGATTCTGGTCAACAAAAATACGGGTGAAAATTAACGGTAAAAGAGAGAGTTACAAGTGTGATATGGACAACGATAGTTTTCCAAAAAGAAAAGGACGAACTAGAGACGAACTAAACTTAAGTGAAGCAACGTGGAAGTACCACCATTAACATTTACAAGTACTGTGGCTCCTAAAATAATTTGATTTTAGTGTGGCCTTGAGCAAATTGCTTGCTATGCTTCGTCGCTGGACTGGTCCTATATTGACTGATACAATATAGTATTTTGTATATTCAAATTTTATTCTAGCTGCTAATTAAGTACTCAGGGTCAGATTAAGTACTCTTTTGTCTTTATAATTACTATGAGAAAAGATATCACGGTCATATAAAACTAAACGAAACGAACTCCATTTGGATGTGGCGACTCATCAGTCATCAACAAAATAACTTGAAAGATTTTAGCCAAAAGGTTTTTAGTATATTAAGTCATATATCTTTATTCTTAATTAGTTTGTGAAACCATGACATGGTGAACTCTACCAGCTATACAATATTTTCATATTTTCTAGCCCCGTAACCGAATAGTGTGTATATATACGCGTATTTTCAAGATAAGGTTTTACACGAACGTTCTTCAATCTCAATCAAGGGAGGTTAGTTATCAAATTATGTATTTAGGCTTACCTCTGTATCTTAAAGAGGAAAATAAGAAAAGCAAAACAATAATTTGTATGGATCATGATGGGGGCCATGAACTTTATTTTGTGTCCTGGTTAGGCTAGTAATTAATTTGTGTGTTTAGCTATTTTCTGTTTTCAACGTGTATTTTGTTTGTCTCTCTCTCAACTTTTTTAAGGAAAAAATAATAAATGGTGTGAAGCATGATTGGGGCCACGAAGTTAGTAGCTAACGTTTTGTGGCTCGCAGGACTCTACAACTAAAATCTCATTCACACTTCTTCGGGTATGGGATGACTGGTGCGAAGTTTTGGGTATTTTTTTCGATGGAAAGATGTATCGATTCTCGATTAATCGTAACAAATAAGAAAATAGATGAACGTAAAATGGTAGAAAAGACTTAGAAAGAAAGGAGAAAAGTTTTCTCAAAAAGAAAAAAAGAAAGGAGAAAAGTAGAATAGATTTTTTGTTCCACATCTAAAATCTATGAAAAATAGCATTTGTTTTTGGTCCCAGAGTGTACGAGAAGAAAAAAATAATTGCATAATATATACTTTTCTATTGTACTGGTAAATTTTGAAGGGATCCAAAACGATAATTTTTCGTGTTGGTATTTTATCGCTCAAGGGGGTACACCGTACACACCAGTCGACATTAGAATCGTCAAGCACGTGCTTACTGTGTTGTATACTTGTATATTAGTGATAACGCCTTGGTTGGAAAAAATGCATTTAAATCTGACCTACCATTCTAATTTACTTTGTCAAACCAATTTTTGCTAAAGCGATGCCTTGTAAATTATAATCTCGTGACTCTTTTTAAATTTTGTTTTGGTATGGTTAGAGTATCTTCCAACTGATGGTTCAACTCAGAAAATTACCAACTGAAATTTAGAGTATTTGCACTAGATGACATATAATTAAAAATAAATGATAAAATGGTTTTAAAGTTTAAATATATTTCGGACAGTTTATCTATGTCATTTATTTAAGTGTCGCAAAGCATGTGATTTTTGTTGTTGTTGTAACATGCATGTTAGTTTTTTATGTGGACATCTAATTTATTAAATAGAGATTTTGGACAGTTTTACCCATGTGATTTAACGGTTGTTGGACATGTGATATTTTTATGTAACATGTTATTTTTATATGAACATATAACTATAAAATGTAAGTTTTGGACAGTTTCACTCATGTCATTTACTATTGTGGGCTACATGATATTTTATGTAACATGTTTTTTTTTTTTATAAACATATAATTTTTTTAATGGAGTTTTATTTCCGTCACATCATTTACATTTATGATCTATTAGCTTAGAGTTGTTTATTATTATTAAGCGTTTGGTATATTAGTTTATTAGAAAACCAAATGAATATCATTTTAAATGTACAATCAATCAAATAATGCGCTAACATCATCTCAAATTTCTATCGATACCCTGTTGTTATAATTTGCTACTAGATTAGCAACTTATGAATTTATCATTTAAAAAAAAATGTTTTCCTATTTACCAAATTGACTAAATGTCGATATACAGATAATAGAAAATAATCGATTGGTTGCTGATTTTTTTTTGTTTTCACGAGCTATGTTATTTGCTATAAGACCCATTCCAGGTTTTGTTTTTTTCTGGCCAGAGACCCATTCCACGTTTGTAACTAATTCTTCATAGTAATCACCACGCAGTCGGAGATGAGAAATATTTGTTTATATAGAAGTAATTCGTTCTTTGCTGAATTTTCATTATGTTTTTTTTTTTGTAATGTTAAATTGATTAATCAACTAAAAAAATAGTTACAAACTATTAATCTTGATTATGTTTTCTATGGTGCAAAGGTGTGATCCTCTTTGCGTTGGAATTTTTTAAAATTTTTTTTTAAGATTAACTAATTTTTATATTTTTTTTTACATAACTAATATTTCATTTTTATTCGTTCGGTTATTTTCAATGTTGAATTAAAATCATTTCCCGTTTTAATAATATCATATTTGGACAATTTGTATGGAATCTTGTGGTCAGGTGTAAGGGGACGAACCTGAAACGCCAACACGTTTCAGGTTCGATCCACCTGCTGCGTGAAACTACAACACATTGTTTTTGGACACCCACACGGATATGGATCCCTGTTTTCAGGTTCATTTGCATATCCGGAGAGAGGGTCTATCCGTAGGCTGTACCTCCTCTAGAGGATTAGTCTGGATCCCTCCATAGACCTGAGATTTACTCATAAGTTATAAAAAAAAAAAAAAAAAAATTTGGACAATTTATTTTGTTTTAGAACCTTCTCGCATGCATGTGCACAAAGTATCACAAAAGTCATTTGTAGTCAATCTCAATCCCATGTGATATTTTACCATGCATAGAAAATTCAAAATTTTGAATTAGCTATGATGCTCTTTCCGGATTTGATGAACTGATGATAGAATCACGTCTCTATAACCGGTCAAAAAAAAAAAAAGAAAAGAATAAAAAAGAAAAACCATTATCGATAAAAACAAAATGAATGATCAATCGTCTCCCAAATTTTAGGGTGTCAAGAACTCAACAGAAATACGTCGAAGACTTGATCAAGTCAAGTTATCAGAATTTTACAACTACAGGATGTCATAATAGTATTTATTCAATTTCAAAAGGAGAGCATTCACACCTTGGAGATGCAAGAAGTCTTATGAGAGAATGATCAAATATGAAAGAGGTACATGTTTTATAAGTTAGTCTTGTTCGTTTGGCAATAGCTAATGACAGCACCAACAATTAGCGATTAGCAACATCGATCGAATCGTTATGTTTCGTTTGACAATCGTAGGCGATCAGTGCCTAGCGACTGAACGTTGTTCGTTTGGCAGTTCCTAGCGACCAGCGACCAAATCCAACGATTAAAAATAGCACAACGAAAATTTTTTATCGCTATTTCTTTTAGCAATTCATCCCGCAACTAAAATTAAAAAAAAAAAATCGGTTGATTTGGTTGCTATCGCCAACGACAGCCAAACTAACAACATTTAGTCGCTGTCGTTAAATTTAATCACTAGTCTTAGCGACTGCCAAACGAACAACTTTCAATCGTCGTTGTCCCTAGCGACTGCCAAATGAATAGTACCGTTATAACTTTTATGGGTCTAGTAGTGAATCAAAGTGCATCGTTATACCCTAGGCCTGTGTTCTATTTCCTCAACAATATAAGATGGATCTTTCATATAAAGAAGAAATAAGTTACTATTAGTCCTTTCGTTTTACAAAACAAGTCATATTATGGTAATCTTTTTGTTTCAACAACAATGTCATTTAAGAATGGGCCAAAAAGTTATATTCATATTCTATAAATTTGGCAAGGCTCAGATGAGATAGCGATTTTCCGTGTCTCATAGCTTCTTCTATTGATATTAAAATGGGCCCAAATGATGTATGTCGGCCCAATCTAACCATGGGCGAGCTGGTCTGCAGGTTGGTATGGGCCGTATTCTAGTTTTAAAAAAAATGAGGACCCATCCGGGATTCGTTTAGGCTAGCCATGTACGGATATGTGTTTAATCCGGATTTCGGTTCACTTTCAGTTTGGACTTTTCCGTGTTTTTCAGTTTATGAATAGTATCAGAAATAAAATCTAATCTAATATAATATAGATGGTTTGATATCGGTTTGGTTTCGGTTTGAATTCAGATTTTAATCAAAGATTGCTAGGTTCTAGTATCTGTTTTTCTTTAACGGTTCGGTTCAAATTCGGATTTTCGGACATCGGAGAATTCATTTAACCCATATATTGAGATATGGTTCGGTTTTCAATCAATTTTTTCGTTTCAATTCGGTTCAAATTAACCAGATCGGATCGTTTTTTTTTATGGAGCACACGTTTTTTTTTTTTTTGGGTTAACCATTGGCATTGACCAACCTGCGGATCCGTATACCAAATCAAGACCAGATCTATATCTTAATCAAGTTTAAATCATGCGTTATCTCAAGACACAACATGTCTAGCTCATCACCACAATCCTCTTATTGTTCTTTGGGCAATAAAAAAACTAAGTGGATTTGATTAAACGGCTCAGATAACCGGTCTTGCTCGGCATAATTTCGACGATCAAGATCTGTTGGTAGTACAGGTTTGACTTGTTCTGTATTTTTGATCCAATTCCATGAGATTCTTTGATTATTCATACGGATAGAAGTAAATTGCGATGGGAACTAAACCTTGGCATTTTAGATATAGAAACATGCATAAAGAAGCCCTCAAAAGACAAGTAAAATCTCCGATACGATCAGTTCTCTTTGGCCAATTTATCCCCGAGGGGTAGATCTGTAGCTTCCTCTTCGACCTTGTTCTTCTTCATCAGCTGAGCTAATCTATCGGCAAGACTCAGCCTAGTCCCAGGAGACACACCCTTCTTTCCAATGATTGATTCAAGAACTGCCTCTGCCAACAACTTATTCTCGATCACCGCTTCTCCGGTTTCTGGAATGTTATCGTCTTTCGAAAACGCAATCTGCAAACGCAGATAATGAATCAAGTGAATGTTATATAAGAAGTTGTGATAGCACATGATAATTAATTACCGTTAGAGAGCCGTTAGGGGAGAGAGCGAAGAGGATGGAAGCACCAGGAGGGAAAGTTTGGTTCTTGAAGACTTCCAAGAATCTGTCCACAGCTTTAGCCTCAGAGTCTGTGTAAATCCCTAACGATTTCCAAATCGCCACACAATTCTCCGTTACTTTCTCCGAATATTGCTGTCCCGTTAACGGCAGCTTCATCGTCACCTTAATGAATTTCTCAAACGCACCTAATATCCCCCCAACAAATATAAATCATAAACTTAATTAAAAAAAAAAAAGAAAAACAGACGAAGGACGGTAAAATTATTAATGACGACCGTCAAATACTCAAATCCCTTTTGAGTTTTGACTTAAAAGACACTTGGCATGACGTGTCCGTTAATTAAGTGGTGTAAGGAAGCACACCTGTGACGATTTCACGGAAGAAAGGGACGGATTCCGTTAACTCCTCTGTAGATTTGCACTTCCACTTAACGGAGAGTGACGGGACGGCGACAGCATCTAGGTAAACTCCAATGACGGTGAAAATCACAAATTTCCCATGAATATCTAACCCTCGCACCCCTAAGCGTAAGTTAGCAACGGAACATAAAAAGTCAAAAAGTCAGCAAAACGAAGAAAACAAGAAGGCAAGCAAGAGCAGAGGAATTAAACAGCGTTCGAATCGAACCTGCGCCACCGAGGAAGAGGGGATTAGAAGAAGCCGGTGAGTTAACGGATGGTGGAAAAGTAACGGAATCGACTTGAAGTTTCGTGACGGAGGGTAACGGTGACGGAGAGGCGGAAGGAGGAGAAGACATGGTTCGAGTAGAGTTTTGGGGTTAGGTTCGATGATGATAAAGTAAAAAGGTATTTTTGGGGTAAATTATAAAGAGAAGAGGGAGGGTAGGTAGCAATAGCCAATAGCTTACGAGTGTTGGATGGGTAAGCACGTGGAGTTACGAGCTTTTGTCCCTTTTAGATTTTGATTGGAAGATTCAGTGCTATTTGGTGGTTGTGGAAACTCTTTTAGCCCATTCTTTCACAAGAACTCTCTTTACTTTATTATTGCTGATTTAAGTGTAATCCAATTTCGTTTCTATTTAGGTTTTAACGGTTATATGAAAAAACCTGAAGTTAAATATAATAATTTAGTTTACTTCGGTTTGGTTTGGTTCAGTTTCGGTTTTTTTAGTTTAGATTATGTTCGTTTTAGAGAAACAAAAAAACTTAAAATTGTATAAAAAATAATGTGATTCATGGTTTCTTAATAAGATAATACATGTCAACAAGATAGAATTGGATTTAAGGATTCAAGCATGGGCATTAATCCAACATTACGAACACAGAGGACTGATCAGTTAGGTTCATGCACAATTTTTTGTTAATCAAGTCGTTTTTTCGTTGTCTGTTTATATTAATATCACGCAAAAAAAAAATCGAGAAAAACACCTCATCAGAACTAAAACATCCATTGGATCTCTGTCTACACAGAGGAATGAGTAGTAGTTGATTTGTGTGTGAATGCTAAAAAAAAATTATTCTTATAGGTAATACCACAATTTCTAAGGAAAAAAACATAGTTTTAAATATTTTTTCATCGTTGTTATCAGTTGAATCAAATGTTCATGTAATATCAAGTTTATAAGATTTTTTTTTTGTCATCCAAGTTTATAAGATTATAATAGTCTTATTACATAATAAACGAATTAGTTTTCAGAATTCTGAAAACAAATATTAGTTTTCAATTTTTCGGTTAAAGAATACCCACTGAGTTTTTTATGATGAAAAAAAATACTCCATTTAAATTCTAGCTTTAAAAATCACTACCTTTTCTAACATTACCCACGTTTCTTAATGTTTTTCTCTTGAAATAGACTACAATTAATGTGTGAAAATTTTGCACATTAAGTGGCTCCAATTGAATTGCGTATTTAAATTCAAGTGGTTCGAAATTAAATGTCTGCTGAAATGTTTGAATTTTGTCACTGAATAGTCAATTATATTTAAAGTCATTGAATACATATAATTCACACGATTTGAATTGTCCATTCTTTTATAGTTACAAACTTACAAACTTACAAAGACGGATTCATGTAAACTGAAAATATCTAACAGATTTGATACTCCAGTAGTAAAACCTTTTTTTTTTTTTTCACATTATAGTGAGTAAATTAAATTCTTGTGTTGATTATTTATAGACTTCCGAATAACCGGACTTCTGATCATTTATTCTCTGCCAATTTTTTTAAAAATACTTTACGTTTTGATATTAATGTATATTTTACTTTTTTTTCATATCATAATTCGCCATATAGCCATTTTTGATCGTGCATTCAACACTCAAACGATGTTGGAAATTCGTTGGTATATTTCCAACCGATTTCCAACCACTTCTTCCAACCGTTTTACCAACGATTTATGGGGTTGGAAATTACCAACCGATTTCTAACCAAAACAATTCTCTGTCGTTGGAAAAGGGTCGGAAAGAGCCTATTCCAACCATTTTCCGACCAATACTGCCATTGGGAATCAGCGTTTTTCTTGTAGTATATATGTCATCTAATTTTTATAATTTCTTTGTAATTGTCTAATTTTGATGGGTCGGAATTTAATTTATGCACGAACTAATTCCAATTGAACTATGTGCTGATTTGTTTGAGATTTAATTGTGTATTCAAGTAATTATGCTAATTTGGATTTTACAGAAAAATACTTGTTGATTTTACAATACTCCAGAAAAATACATAGAGATAAAACGATTACAAATGTCACAACTTGATCACAAAATTACAACAACTGATCGAGATTCGAGAAGCTAATATTTAGAAGTTTGAAGCTTCACTTAAATTTTTAGGTAATACACACACGTGTTTGTGGGGACTGCTACCTTCTTCACGTCCTCTTATTTTTGCTCCCAAACAGTAAGGCAAAGTAAAACAAGATCCTAAAAAAGAGACCACAAGCTAACGTAATCCACAAGCAATCCCACTTGGTCAATTGAGTAATACCTTGCTGTGCAAGTAAGTCATACCCAGTCCTCAGGCATGTTGACTCCGTTATCCTCGTTCTCAGAGACTTACTCAGAGTTTCAAGAAGCTTAGCCTTCCCAATATCACTAATTCCTCCGAGAAGAGTACCGTCGAATATTTGAACTCCCTTAACAAAGCAACGAGCCGGGTCATCAAACTCGTTGATTAAGACAGCCTCGTAGGGATACTTGAGCAGTGAAATGTAATGAAACCACATCCAGTAGATTGGTATCCGATCTCGGTTGACGTAGAATCCACTCAACAGTAAACAGTAGGCGAGATAGGAAATGGCGACCATGTAACTTAACATGATATTCGGAAGAACGCCAGAGATGAAAGTAACGACCGAGGATCCGGACCAAAACGAGGCGTAGATTATGAGGCAATAGAAGACGAAACCTTCTAACCCGCCACGCAAACCAACCGTCCAGAATGTGATCGAGGCAAATACCAAGGATGGGGCAATTAGCTGAGGCAGGGACACCAGCGAATGAGAGATGACGTAGGAAGATGTTCTGTACGCGTTGTGTGTTGTCTCTCTCAAGAAAATGTACCGTTCTTGGATAAACACCGGGACATTATCTAAACATAGATAGAACATTGTGGGCACAACGAATGCGAAGAAGGTCAATCTCTCTTGTGCACCTCTTGGAGTGTTGTCCAGCTTCCAGTAGACCGTGGCTAAGAGAAAAGCGGTTACCATGACGGTGGCGATTCGTGCTCCTAGGAGCTCAGGCGTCCGGATCCAATTTTTCATGTATCGTTTGGCTAAGATAAATGTTTCGAACAATGACGGGTTTGCGTATGAAGATACTGTTTCCATGGAAATGGGAATCCAGATGAGCCTGAGACTAGCTAGTTTGCCTCTACAGACGCTTGCATCGATGGCTTCTTTTAACGATAAGCCTTGGTGAGGTGTGGTTTGTGGCGTGGCTCGAGCGGATTGGCTGAGTCCGAGCTTGTTTTGCTGCCAGTTTTCGTTGAATTCTAGTAACTCTCTGGTTCCTTCAGAGGATCCTTCGAGTTCTCGAATCAAATCAAGTGCGAACTCAATGATGTTCTCCTTCTCCGGGATTGGATGACCAAAATCGGAGAAGAAAGAAGGAAGACTAACCGGAGATCCATTGAACACACTCTTGCCGCGAGATAAGATGATAAGACGATCAAGCAGATCTATGATTCGAGCACTAGGTTGATGGATCGACATAATTACGATGCTGCCACTCTGAGCGATTCGTTTAAGAACCTGCACCACCATGAACGCGTTCGTGGAATCGTGGATGATGTCGATGCCGATTGAAACGCGCCGCCGCTCTCCGCCGGAGACTCCACGGTGTCCTTCGTCTCCGATTATAGTGTCCGCCGCATTTCTGAGCCCCAATTGGTCGATGAGGGCTTGAACACGCTCCATCTTCTTCGATTTGGGCAAGCTTCTCGGGAGACGAAACTCGGAAGCGAACATTAGGGTTTCTTTCACGGTGAGCATCGGAAAGAGGAGATCGTCTTGCATCACATACGCCGATATCACTTTCAGCAATCGAGATTGCAAAACCTTCTCTCCGTTTAGAGTTACGGAGCCTCTCAGACTCTCCTTTGCAACCCGTCCCGCCAATGCATCAATTAACGTAGACTTTCCGGCTCCGCTTGCACCAAGAACGGCGAGTATATCGCCGTCACAAACTTCACCGGAAACATCATCGAGTAGAGCCTTCAACGAATCGGAGCTTTTCCGCGAGAAATCAAACCGTTGGTGAAGTGTGACGTTGTATTGGAGATTGTTAAAGGCTAAGACGAACCGAACAGGTCGTACGGGTAACGCTTCGACATCTATTATGTGATGAGCTGGATCGTCGCTTCTGGTGTGGGCGCCGGCGCCGGAATCTTCCTTCCGGAAACTGTCGCAGTCTTTCAGCAACTCGAGGAGCGTAGGTGATCCGACGGGAGTGATATATTGCGGTTCCTCCAAAACACGTAGCATCGCAATCTTTTTAGCGCTAAGTGGTAAATTAATAATACGTCGTCGTTTTCGGCGTTCTTAAACTGATATGGTATTATTAGAAAGGCTCCTAGTACTGACTTTGTTTTTTTAATCGCAGGACTAATTTATTCGCTACGTTGAGTATTTATAAGCAAACTATAATTGGTGTTGTAAACTCTTTTATAACAAAAACGAAATAATATTTGTGTGTGAAACTTTGCTTAAAGCGATGTTTTTTTGCATAAACACGCTTTTTTAGTGGTGATAAACTTCAAACCTTACCAAATCCAAACTGAAAATCGATACCCAAAGAATGTATATTTTTTGCAACGATAGTTACGATACCCAAAGTATATATAAGATGTATAATTATATATATATATATATATATATGATGTATTGATATTATACATCTCTATAAACAAGGCAATCAAACAGCACAAACAAACAAAAAATTAATAAATTCAAAGAAATAAAAGATTATGTTAGCCAAATCTTATTATATAAAATTGAAAGGGCATAACGTGAGCATGACACGTAAACAAATTTTTAAATAACCAGATCGCGACACGTGTTACAGTTAAATTAGATTGTGACATGTGTCAATACAATAAAATAGTAAAACTTAAAAAAATGTAAAATAGAAAAAAGTATAGTATTAACATAATTAGATAAATAAATAAATAAATAAAATAATATAGTATCAATATAATTAGTAAAATATAATAAAATAAAGAAATAAATAATAACAAAGTAGTGAAAAAAAATTCAAAAATAAAAGAAGAAGAAAATTATCCATCTAATATGTTATTTATGTAAAATATAAAATGACCAAATTTGTAAAAAAAAAAAAAAGTTAAGTGATGGAAAAAAAAAATATTTGTTTTGGAAAGTATTTTTGCTCTATATATAGTTATAAATAAGATTTAGAATCTTCAAATGTCAATTGTGTGTTTTCATATTTTTATTCTCTTATTTATTGATATCAAATATAAAAAAATGAGTTTGAGGATTAAAAAGTTGATCAAAATTATTTAATTCTAAATTAATTAGATCAAAATCGTGTGTATCGTCGTATTAGTATGCGTTCTCCGCAAATGGATCAAGTTAAACCGGTTACAAGCAGCGGGTATTTACTTATTTTCTTTATTATATAAAATACAATTATTAGTAAAAATCGCATAATATTCAAGTTTTAACTAATTATACAAATATATTACAACGGATACTTACTTATTTTTTTTAAATTATATGTAAATAAAAATATTATGAAAAACTCGCATATCATATCATGCGAATCCTAATCTAGTTATATATGATTCTAGAAACAATAAAATTGAGACCAACACAATTTCTTTGCCTGTATAACATGGAAACGCAAGTATAAACTTAAAATAATAATCATGGCCTTAGATGCTATGGAATAGATGATTAAAATTAAAGTCGTCGATGCGAAGTTATTTCAACAAATATTTTCTTGCATATGTAGTTTTTTGTGGTAATTAAACTTTTTATTGTCATTTTATACTGAGGTAGTAAGATGATAAGTATATGGTGGAAAAATCACTAATGATGTGATTACAAAATATGCTAGAAATACTTGTAACGATTTTCTTATTGAAAGATTTTTTAATAATTAACACGAGAGATTACTAAAAAAAGAGGGATGATCGATGAATGCAATTTCAAAGGCATTAATGGAGAGTTTTTATTCCAACATAAAAGGTTGGGAGTTTTTGTTTAAAATGGATGATCGATGAATGTAATGGTGTCCACGTACCCATAAACCAAATACTAGTCTACCCGGTCCAAACCGGTTTCCATGGCCTTTGGTACACCGAACCGAATCCACCAATCTAGAGAATTTTTGTGTTTGTGTTTGTGCCATTCTTGCTTGAATTGAGAAACTCAACGAGACCACACGAGACGACGTCGCATAAGAACGACCGATGACTACGCTACCATACGCCGAGGTCGATTGCAGCCTTCGGGATTTAGCCGGCCGTGCCGAGGGTTTCGGCCGATTTGCCGTCGGTGGCCTCCACGGCGATCTCTATGTTGTCACTTCTCTTGCAGGTGATCTCATTACGAATCTATGTATAAAAATGGCTATGCCGATGCTTTACCGACGATCATACTGGAATTTTATAATTCATATGTAAACGAAATTTGTGAATAAATCGAGCTTAATTTCGCTTTTCAGTTGATTTCTCCGTGCTGATTTTGCGCCTTGTTGCCATGACTGTGTTATTGAATTGAGACACCAGATATTTTTGTGCTGTTTGTCTTCGAAGATCTTTAGATGGTTAAGATTTTGATTTATGTATGATTTTAGATGATGGACCTGGATCTCTTCGCGAAGGAGGTAGGAGGAAAGAGCCATTGTGGATTGTCTTTGCAGTTTCTGGAACCATAAATCTCAATTCATACCTGAGTGTCTCGTCTTACAAGACGATTGATGGACGAGGACAGCGAATCAAGATCACAGGGAAAGGAATAAGACTGAAGGAATGTGAACATATTATCATTTGCAATTTGGAGTTTGAAGGTGGTAGAGGCCATGATGTTGATGGCATTCAGATAAAACCAAAGTCTAGACACATATGGATCGATCGGTGTAGCCTGCGTGATTACGATGATGGGCTTATAGATATTACCAGACAAAGCACAGATATCACTGTTTCTAGGTGAGGTAGATGGTTTTGGATTGTTCAAGCTAACGTTATGTTATGCTCTTTGTCTGGTGCTTAAGTTTGGCTTTCTTGTTGTCTCTGGTTTACAGATGTTATTTTGCGCAGCATGACAAGACAATGCTGATTGGAGCAGATCCTTCTCATGTTGATGATAGATGCATCCGAGTGACCATTCACCATTGTTTCTTTGATGGAACGAGGCAGAGGCAACCTCGTCTGAGATTTGGAAAAGTTCATTTGTACAACAATTACACAAGAAACTGGGGAATATACGCTGTCTGTGCTAGTGTAGAAGCGCAGGTAAAAGCTCTTTAATACGCTGTCAGATCATAGATCATTGCTTGAGCCAGCAAAATTTTGTTTTTTTTTCCAACTCACCTGAGGTTAATAATTATGGTTCTGCAATCAGGTTTTTTCTCAATGCAATATATATGATGCAGGAGTGAAGAAGAAAACTTTTGAATACTACCCAGAGAAGGTTGATTATCTCTTTCACATGCTTCTTCTTCTCGCAACATAGAAAATCTTTATATTCTTGTGAATCCACCATTATCATCTTGTGTGAATTTATTTGTAGGCTGCTGACAAGGAAGAAGTGAGAGCTGGGTTAGTACGATCTGAGAATGACTTGTTCTTGAACGGAGCTCAACCTTCCTTGTTGACAGGAGCCGGTGAAGAATGTGTGTTCCATCCAAGCGAACACTACCCGACATGGACCGTGGAGCCACCATCAGAAACTCTCAAGCAAATCATTAAAATTTGTACTGGTTGGCAATCTTTATCCCGTCCTTCAGATCATGGAGTTCCAAAATAGTAGTTGCGATCCAATTGTTTCCTTTTTTCATCTTATTCAGCGAGTGAACAATGCTTTTTTTCTTTTTCTTTCAGTCACATTATGTTTACAGTAAGCTCTGTGTGATTTTTAATGCATTTTCTTGTTTATGATAATGATAAGTAATACGGCTTCTTGACTGTATATTCCCTGAATCAAATTCGTTACTAGATTAATATTAGCTTTGGTTATTACTTATTAGTGACTACTCGTCTTATTTCTCAAATCGGTTCATAAGATATTTTTCTTAGATGCAGAAGATGAAGAACTCAATTTTTTTTTTTTTAATTAATGTAAAGAAAATTTGAATGCTGTTTTTAGTTGTCATTTTCTGTTGTACACACAATGCAAGCACAAGTATCCGTACATTTTTTATACTTACACATCATGTAAAACGGAATATTCAGCCAAAACTATAACTGTGGATCGAGTCTCTTCAGCCTGAAACACATCCAAGTGAAATCCATGATGAAGAAGACGAAGATGAAGAAAAAGAAGAGGAGCCAAGTATTGGTGTTCCGTGGAACAGATCAGAGATGTAATTCTCCAAATTATCTGGCTTGAACCTCACTAGGATCTCGATGTTTCTCTCCTGGCCAAGCATTGGTAAGTACTTCCTGTAAAACTCTCTGTATTCTGGTACAAGTTTCTTTGCTATCGAGATCTTCACTTCGTCCCTAAGTTTTGCATCTGGAACAACTCGTGATGATTGTTTCATATATGCTTCCTCAAATGCCGTGTGAAACCTTCTGAAGTATATTTTGGCCTCCTCTGGTGATAGGTCTGTGGGTTCCTCTGGTAAAGACATGAAAACATTGGACCATGCTGCTATCTCATAATTTGCAGCGTAAGCGCTGAGTTTATCGTCGTGCTTAGTGAGCCAATCATCTCCAAGGAGATCCCTCAGGTGAGTTGAACGAACCGTTTCAATGATGAAGTGAAGGTTGTTTGCAAGGAAGAGGTAAGACAGAGAAACATCCTTGTAATGCTCTGCTTTGGTGTCTAGTTTGCATAGCAAGACCAGTATGAGCCAAGCAAAATGGACCGAGAGTGCGTGATTGTGTTGTTCATCTTCTACGATTGGAGTTCTGACATAAGATTCTAGCAAGCGGGTGTTTCTTGGGATCGGATGGTCTGCAAGGATTTCAGACAAGACACAGCTGTATTCAGAAAGGGATGAGATGAAGCTCATAGTTGATCGGGTCAGTTTATGAATCCCTCCTCCAGGTGTAAGGGCTTTCGTCGAATCCTTCAGAATGGTTGACTCAAAATCCATGAGAGCACTGTGGATTGAAACCTTTAGTTTTTGAAGCGATGTGAGCGCCTGAGATTTCACACCACTTACTGAATCGAAGTGGAATATCATCTCTATGTCCTGCCAGAGATCAGAGATCGCAGCCTGGAGATCCATCAGCGAGAAGATCCTCTCATGCGATTTCTTCTCCTTGGCAACAAATTCAGGGAACTTGAAAAGGTTAGTGGCTGCTTCGTTTGCTATCTCGTAAAAGCATGACTCTCTCATTGAATTGGAAACAGAAAAGACATGATCACAGAGAAGTTTCTCTCCACGGAAGAGCGTGGCAACGCCAATCTTTGCAGCTTTGATCCAGTTCTTGATCATATGCTCGAGCGTGACCCAGTCCATTCTGTGAAATCTGGAGCCTTTGTAGATTTCGATCCCGAGCAAGCTCAGCCCTTCATCCACTATTGATTTTCTGATCCGCTTATAAATCTTTACGCACTCTTTACCATATCCGCAACTGATCATACTCTCTGCTATTGCCTTTAGGTCAGACATCACCATAGCTGAAGCTTTCTCAACCTGAGTGATCGATTCGCCAGCTTTCTTCATCTCATTCTCATCTTCATCTTCATCATCAGACTGCATAACATCTTCGAATTCGGAATTGCTGGAGATTGAGGATTGACCGGAAACTGATTCGGGATCAAGCTTGTCTCTATTTGAAGATAATATCTGGAAAAACTCCTTTTCCAGCCTCGCCATAGCGATCTGCATCAGGGTCTGCGCAAGAGCAAGCTTGGGAGATTGGGAGTCTTGAGAGACAAGAAAGTGCATCGCTCTGCGTAAATCACGGACACATCTAATGAACTCTTTGGCCTCTTTTCTGCTATGGTTGAACAGAGAGACGATTTTGGTGAAGGAAGGCGTGCTCGGGTCCCATTTTCTGATGACGGCTTCCGCTCTCTCCACGGATTCCTCCATCGTAGACTGAGTTAAGTTCTGGTTCAGAGGAGAAGCAGGGAAAGAAGTGAATGAAGAAGGAGAAGAAGGAAGAGATTTAGGAGATGAGGAAGAGAAAAAAGCAAATTTCGCCTTTTTCGCCATTGATGAAGAAGAAGCTCTTAGCTCTCTATTATCTTCTTCCTGAAATTTAAATGGTGTTTACTTGGCTTCTACTCTTTCTATTTTATGAGGAAGATGGTTTGTAACAATTATATAGAGAGACCAGAGATGGGTCTGGAGTTTGAAGTCGATGACGATGTGCTTACCTGGAAAATGTAGACCCAGACCAAAACGAACCATTGACCTAATTTTATATATACTTAGATAATTACAGTACAGAATTTATATATGGCGACAAAGTTTTGCTATACACGTCTACGAGTGACTATTTCATTTTATAATCTGTATATTATTTTTATTTATTTTCAATTGTTGATTTGACTTTTTATTGCGTCATTCGTATATTTCTTGTTCGTATTTCGTGTTGTATACAAGTCTAATATAGTACTAGAAGTTTCACTAGAAAAGTCCGAGATTTAGATCCTTAGATACTTAGCATTCCCCCTTTTATAAACGCGTGTCTGAATTTCAATTTTTTGTTTCTGTCAACATCTGCATTTCAGTTAATAAATTAATGTTTTTTTTTGTTAAAATTATTTATTCCTGGTTATTAGGGTAATAGATACTCACTCTACTTTTAATCAATAATATTTAAATTTGTTAATTAACTCTGCCCACACAAAAGATGTGCTTAACATTATCGTTATTTTCCCGTTATAATGGTTTGTAAACGGTAGATCTCTGAACCGTGTATCTTTTCTATACTTTGGTTTTGTCTAGCAAAAAAAAATCATTTTCGTAATCTCATCTTCTAGGAAGGATTAAACTCAAAACTAAAATATAGCAAATGGTGACAAAGTCAATTCTAATATTAAATAATTAAAAGTTCAAAGATTCACATTTGGCTTATTAGCTTGATTTTCTCATTCAAGTTGACATATTATATGTACACTAATATACATATATATATATATATATAATGTTATAATCTTTAAGTTGATTTTACATCAAATGATATGAAGTTGTTAGTACGTCAGCGTTTCATTAGAAATATCTTATCTCTAATAACATTAATAACCTTTCCTTTTCAAAAAAAAAAAAAAACATTAATAACCTTAGTAATCAAACGACCTTTGAAATGTTGAAAACTGTAGTTTTCGTAAACATTGCCACTGAATTGAATTTGTACGTTAGTTTCAAATAAATGACAACATTTTGGAGTTCGGACAAACTGTAAGTACAATACGCTAATTAAACCAATACCTATATATAAGACCATTCCAATCACGTGATTGCATTTCATTTCATCCTAATAAAGACTATTTGAATATAATTTTGTGATTTCAACTACAAGTAATATTTTCAAAATTTGTTGTCTACTATCATTTTT
Source organism: Kernera saxatilis (assembly GCA_900406395.1). Lineage (NCBI taxonomy): Eukaryota > Viridiplantae > Streptophyta > Magnoliopsida > Brassicales > Brassicaceae > Kernera > Kernera saxatilis. The sequence goes on from OVAY01000378.1 coordinate 63,151, forward strand.
TTTCATTTAATACATATATAACTTTCTTTTGTTCATAGTAGTTGATGGTTTTGTTTCATCTATATATATATATCAAAACCGAACAAAACCGATTATGAGAATTTCGTCTTATATAGTAACTTAGTAAGTAAGTAAGTAACCAATCCAAGCGAGGTGCTGCGGTAGTAGTTTAATAAGTGGTGGATTTGTGAAAAAACTCCTGCCAAGACGCTCATCCTTGATTTTGAGAAGTTGATAACTGAATATTTGGTGCTAATGTAAAAAAACTTAGTAAGCAACCTAAGACTTTTGCGATTTCTGGGATTTGCGCATCTACGTTAAAGTATTCCCTTGTGAACGAAAAATATGTAAGTTATCGCGTACATTTAACACTATTAATCTTTCGTTTGACCAAAAGAAGATCAAAGATGCGTACTGATTATGTATTCCAACTTGACCAATTAATGTAATATATGCAAGGACACAATTACACAAGACATTCGCATGTTCAGTGGTGGATCTAGAAAAATTTTTTAGGGAGTGCATAATATATTTAATAATATTTATTTATATATATTTTAATGCATTTTTAAATTAATTTTTATTTTATTATAATACCAATTTTTATTTTTATAA
>OVAY01000379.1:5352-59879 GCA_900406395.1 Kernera saxatilis
AAAAAAAAAAAAAAAAAATATATATATATATATATATATGATTTGAGTGATATTGATGTTGGTTAAAAATATTCAAAAAAGTACTTAATTTATGCAAATTCAATGATAAAAAAAGTTTTATTCATTAAATCACTATATTTTAAAAAAAAAAATCCGCGAAGATGGAACGGCCGAAAAAAGTTAGTCGTCTCCCTTAAATAAGAGTCTCTCTCTCAGCCGCTCTTATAAGAAAAAGATATCATGTGTTATTGGATTATTGATTTTAAAATCTTTGTCGAAATTACGTCTTATTCATTCAGTGATTTCTAAATACTAGTTAAAATCATGTGTTATTCGTTTAATGATTTATTGTTGGATTTTAAAATCCACATTAAAATTTATATGGATTTGAAAATGAAAAATACAAAGATTCAAATCCATAGAAAAATCATATTATTTAAAAATCCATAATGTCTGATTTAAAAATCAATGAGAATTTGCAAATCCATATGGATTTACAAATCAATGAACCTAATTTTTTCTTCTTTCTCTCGATCTCCGTTGAAACCATGCCCAGAGATTATACCCGTAAGATCAGTATCTCTTAGCTCGAAATTGTTTGTCTTTATTCATCAGTCATGCTAAACTAATCAATTGTTTTTCTTCAGTTTGGTAATTGTATATGCCTTCTCCTGGCAGGTGCTAAGACAAGCGTGTTCTGGGACGTTGAGGATTTTCCAGTCCCTGAGGGTCGCACGATTCGTGAGATTATCGAATCTGTTCTTTCGAGAAACGGTTATAACGGTGAGGTGTCGACAATCAAGGCTTATGGTGAGAGTGAGACGAATCCGTTCCCGCCTGAAGAAAATCTTGATGGTGAATTCTCCTACGTACACAAAAGTGAGACTTCCTTTGCCCTAAAGCATGCATTCTTATATTATATGATTTGTATAGTTAATAATATTATCTCCGTTGATATGCACTTTTTCCAAGGAATAAATATCGAAGACTTAATTTTTTTTTTTGTGGTCAACATCGAAGACTTAATAAGATGTTATTTACCAACAAATTTGATGGTAGTCGCACAAAACATCAAGCAAGAAACGGAGTTCGTCCATCTTCTTTACTATTTTAGGAGTATTCTTTTCAATGTTCTCTTAGTAATGCCTGATCTGTGCCAACCAGAAGAAGTGCCACTTCCTGATGTAAACTTCGTATGGCGTTGGGAGGAGGTCCTATGCCCAAAGCCGAATTACGTGGCCTATTAGAGCGAGTTCAACTAGGAGAAGATGATCTTGCTCTTATTCACCGAGAAATAACTGAGCCGATCATGGACGGCCCCATCGACTATGATGGTTGATGATGTTATATCAAAATGATACTCTTGCCTTCTTCTGTCAAAAAGGCTTTGTGTTTTGTGTATAAAATTTTACATTTTCTTTCTAGTCTTAGACTCTGTTTTGTGTGTTTTGAAATGATTTGCACTGTTTTAAGCTCCGCATTGGGCACAACTGTTACTTGTGTAATTAATTGAAGCAAAAATATAGACTGCATGAATATGAATGCCAAACAACCCGACATTTCAATTGCAAATCAAACCGGCATCTTTCAACGTGTGCAATTCTGTGAAATGTCCACTTTCTTTGCAAACCAATTCATCCTCACCAAAGAAGTTGGTGGTTTTATATAGACTAACCTAGCTGGTTTAGAGTAGGTTTTCTTTTCTTTGTAGCAAAAAATGGCGTTTCTTTTGTTTGTGTACTCTTGTGGCTCACCAAAGGAATTACTTCCTCCAGATCGATGTTAACAGAGGTATATGTTGCCATTGAAACTTGAAAGCCGTTAAGGTATGCCACCTTCATGCCTCTTTTGTATCTTGCTATGGTTTTGTTACTTCTACTAGGACTGTTTGTTTCCTTTCCTCAATGTTTGACCTCTTTAACGCATAAGCATTGAGGAAACACCATACAAGATAAGCTTTGTTTCTATGGCGGTTTGTTTGATTAATCCCGACCGGGATCAACTGTTTTTATGTATTTTTACTTGTAGTATTGGAAATTTACCGTTGCATATATGAAGAGTATCTCGCAGTCCCAGTAGTGAAAGGTATGAAGATGGGTGAAAATGACAAGTTTGCAGGTGCACTTTACACCACAAGTGTAGAGGTAAATCTCTAGTTTGAATTTGAATGGTTGAATGGTCGATTATCGACACTCGTTTCTTTCCCCTTTAATGTCTTTTAGTTTTAGCTATTTTAGTGGCTCATATGTTCCTTCTTAACTTCGAGTCTTTAATTTCCCTGTTGTGTGAAACTCTGAGGTAGTGATAACATTTAGCTCTTCCAATCGATGATGAAAAATATTTGGTGGAACTCAGTCGTCTCTTCTTTGGACTAGTTGAATGTTTTGATGATAATAAGTTAAATTTCATACACAAAATCAAAGCCGTAAACAGTTTAAGAAAATAAAGATAATATGAAATTTCATACACAAAATCAAAGCCGTTAATAGTCGTTTACAAACAAACTAAAAAGAAATTTAAACCCTTAAGATATCATCAAGGGGATTCATTTGCCACTTATGCAAGTTATGAACTAAAATTTGCAAGTTTAGCTAAATAAACTTCCACATCACACATACACAGAAGTTGCACAACTCTAATAAAATCTGAATCATTGGTAACCAAGAGCATTTTGCATTTTCCTCCAACAGCCTAAGCATGGGTAAACATCAAGTTTTGTAATATTTTATCAGCAACGTCGGTTACTCATTCATTTGGAACAGAAAAAAAAAAATTTGAATTAAATTATAATAATATGAAGAGATACAAAGATAACATAAAAATTTTGTTTTGCCTGGATCGCAGAGAGAAGTAGCATATTGGATTTGAACTGAACAATTCCAGGATAAGCAATTTTGACTATAGATATCATGAGTTTCTACTCCACGCCAACGAGTATATCTACTAACTGTGATATCATCAAGGGGGATCCATTTGCCACTTATGCAAGTTGTGAACAAAAATTTGCAAGTTTAACTAAATAAACTTCCACATCACACATACACAGAAGTTGCACAACTCTAATAAAATTTGAATCACTGGTAATCAAGAGCATTTTGCATCTTCCTCCAACAGCCCAAGCATGGGTAAACATCAAGTTTTGTAATATTTTATCAGCAACGTCGGTTACTCGTTCATTTGGAACAAAAAAAAAAATTTGAATTAAATTATAATAATATGAAAAGATACAAAGATAACAGAAAATTTTTGTTTTACCTGGATCGCGGAGAGTAGTAGCATATTGGATTTGAACTGAACAATTCCAGTATAAGCAAGTTTGACCATAGATATCATGAGTTTCCACTCCACGCCAACGAGTATCTCTACTAACTCCTTTACCAAAAAAATTAGTCATATCTCCAACTGCAAACATTCGATTCGCGTGGCAATCTGTATGCAGACGTCCTAGCACGACATTAATTTTTTCCTTCATGCCGGCATAATGAAAACCGACAGGTATCTCCCGTTTGAAGTTTTCAATTTCCATGGAAACAACAAAAGCATTAGAACGCTCCTGAGATCATATAATATATAGGCATATGGTACTACAAGTAGATGAATCATCTTTACAAAATGATATGTCATGAACGTTTACACTGAATCTTGCGGAGAGGAAAATATTTTTCTTTTCATTTTTTAAAGTTTATTGTATTGAAGTAAGTTTAACTACTCCTAGTCTTCTATCAATCCAAGGTATGCTCTGTTGGGATCTGACCTTTTATGCTTCTTTTCTTAGGCTTTTTTTTTTTTTTTTTTTGGGGGTCCCCCCTTTTTTTGGGGGGGGGNGTGGCGCTCACCATGATTTCAGGGTGGAGAGGATTTAGGGTTTTTTTTGTGTATACCTGCGACTTCAAACTGCACAATTTATTTAGCTATCAAGGATTTCACCACGGCAATAAGCAAATCCACAAATATCCACAAATATTGATCTCGACAACAAGAACTTAGTTTACTTCCGGCTTAAAGCACATTACTAAGAAAATTTTTAGCTGAAATCACAAAATATCATACAAAGAATCAAAAATACTACTTAAATCAAATGTTTTACTGATTTTTTTTGTGGTTTTTATTTTTTAGGCTCATTTATTTGATTGAAAGCTTGTCCACATAGTACTCCGCGGCTACATTCATCCTGGGAGGATTAGTCGAACCTCCATCTGGAAATTCTAGTTATATATAAAGAGATCATATAGTTTTTTGCGACAAAAATATCAATTAGTTTTTATTTTATTTTTAAACCTTACGGAAGTTTATATAAAGCGGACTCGGTAGAAAATGAGTAGATTACATCCCTATATAAGAAGCTTGGGCAAGTGGGTCTCTAATAAAGTCATTAGTTTTGTTTCTTTTCATATAAGTAATTGATGGGCTCAGCTTTTGTTTGGTGTGTATAATTGGCCTAAATAATTCGTCAAAAAGGTTTGAAATTGAAAGCTAGAGAAACCGAAGGAGCATATCCGCTTTGCTCCACACAATCGGGCTGCGTAATCAAATGATAACTCTGGATACTCTGGGAAATTACGTTGTTTCAAAAATTGTACAATAATTTTTTTAATCAATAATATGATTTAAGTGTTATCATGATTTAAAAATTGCTATTTTGTGTACAATTCTAAAAAATTAATTCAACGCTGATATTGAATTAACTTTCTATTTATTTATTTTATGTTCATGTGATGTGGTAAGTTTTAGATCCGAAAAATGTTCTACAATTTAATATGTTTTAGTTTTTTTGGTCGTCTTCAATTTATATATATACAACATTTTTTAAAAATTCGAATGATGACATTACGATAACACTAATACAAACTATTAGAACATAAATCTCAAAATTTTCGATTTGATTTGAATAATGTTAATCATTTTTTGACAAAAAAACGAATATATTATCATTTTTAACCAGAGTGTACAATTAGCGTGACATTAAGACAATAGACTTTTATACTTGAAAATATGATAATTTCACGGCAATATAAATTTCCTTTTGACGTCACAAAAGATAAAAGTTTTCTTTTTCTGAATTCCTTTTTCTTTAGTTGCAGTGAGAGATATAAATATCCTTTGACGGTACAATTCGCTTTGCTTAGTGTATTTAAGCTAATAATAATTACATTCGTCTTAATTCCAAAAAATAAAAGGCAAGTCTCATTGACGAATACGAAACATCTCTGAGAAATTTCACGAACTCGCGGTTCGAATTCCATTGAACTCGTTCGAATTCGATTACGCGTTTTCTTGGGGGAAGAAGATGAAGCCGCGCTTCACCTTCTTCTTCATCATCTTCTGTTGATTTTAATGGCTTCTTCATCCCAACGACGCTGCGTTTTTGGTACTCACTCTCCCTTTCACATCTTCTTTCCTTATCACTCCTTCGATTTGGATTCCTTTTGGTTTAATTTCGTCGTCTATTTTAGTTGGGAACATTCCTTACGACGCTACCGAGGAACAACTCAGAGAAATTTGTGGAGAGGTTGGACCTGTTGTCTCGTTTAGGTTAGTTTTCTGCGAGGGTTATTCTTCAATTCGGGTCAATTGTTTTAGGGTTTGATAAAGAAATCATCTTTCTTCAAACAAACAGAGAAGCCTCAATTTTTGTGGATTTTGTCCGTACAACGAAAATTCTAAAAATCTTGCTGTTTGCTTTCCTGATTCAGATTAGTTACCGATAGAGAAACCGGGAAGCCAAAAGGGTACGGGTTCTGCGAGTATAAGGACGAAGAAACTGCATTGAGTGCTCGTCGTAATCTTCAGAGTTACGAAATCAATGGTCGTCAGTTAAGAGTTGATTTTGCCGAGAATGACAAAGGAACTGAGAAAACCCGTGATCAGGTTATTCCTCTCTTACTTCTTATGCCACTGTTTTTTTTCGATTTCAAGCGACTTAAAATGTTGGAGGGTTTTAACTACTGAAGCGTTCATCTCAATGAATTATGACCAAAGATGGTAATTTTGGATTTTAGGGTCAAGGAGGACCTGGTTTGCCTGTTGCTACTGGTATGTTTGGATTTAGTCTCTGAACCACAATCTTCTTTAGACAAACAAAAACTTATCATCTTTTTTCTTTCTTTTGGCTGTTGAATGACAGAATCTCAAAAGCCAATTGGAGGGCCTGGAGATTCAAATATACATCAGCCGGTTGGTCTCCACCTTGCTATAACAGCTGCATCTGTTATGGCAGGTGCGCTAGGTGGTCCCCAGGTCGGTTCGCAATTTACACAAAGTACACTGCAGGTTCCAGCTAGCGATCCCCTGACTCTTCATCTTGCCAAAATGTCTAGAAGTCAGCTCACTGAAATTATATCGTCCATTAAGGTGTGTGAATATCAACATGGGTTGTTTCCTTAATATTTTTTATTGCCGCATTGTCGTTCTATTGGAAACGAGTGGTGTAATGTGATTGTGTTCTCTCAATGGCAGTTAATGGCTACACAGAATAAGGAACAAGCTCGACAGTTGTTGGTTTCAAGACCTCAGTTGCTAAAAGCTGTTTTCCTGGTACTTTTACCCATCCCCTGATTCTGCAAATCATTTTAGTCTCGTGCACTCTTGCTGATATTCTTATAAGTTAGTTGTTGGTGATTCATGGGAACTAGGAGGGAACAATCTGATTTAGTTCCTTTGTAGAAAATGTCCTCCTGAAAGATGTAGACTATACATTTTCCGTATCTTTTACTTCACATTTTAATTCTATCGACCGTGAGTGTTTTACATTCCCATCTAATATTTCATAAATTTCGCCAATTCCCGACCTTAATTCATAAATTTACTGTTTTATGATCTCTCATTATTCATTATTGACAAATAGTTCTTATTACACTATGATTCTTACACTATATTTTGAACCTATACTTTGTCTGTTGTAGGCACAGATAATGCTTGGGATTGTGAGTCCACAAGTCGTAAGTTTTCCATCTTAATGAACAGTTTTTGTTTCTTCCTTCTCTATCTATCTGTTTTGTCTTAAGAGGACTCTTGCCATTCTTGGGTTGTGCAGTTGCAGACGCCAAATATTGTTCAGGCCCCAAATCATATGACAGGGTCTTCAATTCAAGACACACAACTGTCTGGTCCAGTATCTAGTCAAAACCTTTTACCGCCACTGGCACAAAGATCGCAGCAGTTAACTCGCCCTCCCCCTAGTCAGTTTCCCGTTCAACAGTCTTCTAAACAACCTTTTAGTCAGATTCCACAATTAGTAGCACAACCAGGTCCTTCGTCTGTGAATCCTCCTCCTAGATCCCAAGTTAAAGGTCTCAGTGAAACCGCTCCATTCCAACGCCAAAAACAAGTGGTTCCAGCTTCCACCAGCGTAGGTTATAGTATTCAGACTTCAGTTCCAATTAATGCTGTCCAGCCATCTCAAGTGCCTCGGCCACCATTAACAAACTCTGTGATGCAGGTGAGTTTCCACAATACCTTTCTTTTTAGAGAACGAAGCCATTGTGATATAAATGCAGCTCAAAAGTCTTTGCATAGTTTAGCACCATAGTATTCAAATGTCAACATTCGGTGTTATTAGTGCACACACCAAAGGACTGCTCTGGTTTAGTTACCACCTTGTACAGGGAAAGTTTATCGATAGTTGAATATGAGTGGTAATGGGAAAGGTTCACACATGTTTTGCTTTTCAAGTTAATAATCAAACTTCAAATATATAGCTAGTGAGCATCGAAGGGCGATAAGTGGACTATATGACCCTTTTCATTACTTTCTTTCTCTTATTTGCTTTTTAAATTTTCTCTAAAGATTACTTCACGTCTGTATTTATATAACTTTACAGCAAGGTGGGCAAATGGTATCACTAAATTATGGCAAAAGAATAAACAATGAGGGACCTCATGAATCAATAAACAGACCATCGAAGATGATGAGAGTGGATGATAGGAGAACCACTTCATTCCATGGAGGTCATGCTCCTAACTCAATGCTTCCAAATCCAGTACAACTACAAGAGAAAGCGCCTCAGGTATTATCAGTTCACATAATTTGAAATCTTAATTGAATGAGAAATCGCTCACAAATGCCCCAATGAATTTGTAAATCTTTGCTCCATGGTTGATTCGCTTTCTCCAGACACATCTCTCCCCGGATGTTCAGTCAACATTGCTCCAGCAAGTAATGAACCTGACGCCAGAACAGCTGAGGATGCTGACCCCAGAACAACAGCAAGAGGTCATAAAGCTGCAACAAGCGCTCAAGCAAGACCACATGATGCAGCCTTCATAGCATTGAGGTAGTTGTCTCATATGCCATGAATCTCACCTTTTCTCTTGGTGATGTTTGATTTAGTTTTCGTTCGGCTTCCTCCCTCTTCTATCGACAGGGGTAAGCAACTGGGTTGGTCGGTTTCATCTGATTGAAACTTGCAGAGATGAAAAGGTTTGTTCGCACGCAGATTACCATAGAAAGAAGAAGAAGGCTCGCTCACCTGAATTGGCGAATGATTGTACTATTAGTGTAGCATTTATTTGTGCTGAGTTTGTCTTATAGAAGAACCATCCAGCCATCAAAATATAAAGGAAAAGAGAAAGTTAATATAAGTTCAAAGTCTCACGACTCTCTCTTTTGTTTTTCTTTTCACCGTCTTGTTTTCTGCTTTAACTCAACTGTCATCCGTTCGTTTTAATCCTGTGGCCACTAGTTTGGTCATTGGTAAAGATTATATTACAGTTCATTGAATAAAACATTTTATTTCTTCACTATACAAGAATTACGACTTTGCTTACACATAGGCGGAATTCATTGATCAAGTGTGTCTATTTTCCGGCCAAGTCAACGAACAATATTCTCTGACTTCGAGTTTAACACCGCGAATATTCTGTTTCTCATAAAAATGTAAAATAAGATTTTGAAATATTACAGTATTGCGGGTTGAATAAAAATTTACATATACATATATATGTATAAAGTAGAAGTCTTAAATCTGCAAGCGTTTTGTAATCGGATATCAAAGAAACATCCTACGAATGGTTCTAGCGAAAGCCCGAGACACCAATCTTCCAACCAAGTCACCTGGCAACTGAAGCAACCGCTGTTGCGACTCTTGTGGAAGCTGCAACATTCATTTCCAACACCATCAAAAATAAAGCTGAGGACAAATAGCCTTTAATCAAAAATAATAAAACGACATGTAGGGACTAATAAAATCGAATACTGATTTGCAAACATTTGAAAGTGTTTTGTTGGTGATGTGATATGCAGACGTTACCTCGGGTAAGATGGAGAGAATCGGGAGCATCTCTTGAGCTGATGGAAGCTGATACATGACGAGTGATGCTTCGTCTAGAGGCGTTAGTGCCTCACCATATTTTCTAACCACCTTTAATTGCTGCAAGATTGGTGGTGTGCAAACATTAAAGATAAAAAATAGCAAAACAATATTTGATTTACTTTACAACAAGTCAACAAGCAGAAGAAAATGAGGAATTTCTTACCGTGCTTTCCGTTTCAGCTCGCCTCATCCCTGAGAACAACGAGATGAGTCGATAGAAGGTTCTTAGGTTTGTCACGTCTTCTTCTGTCAAGGAGTTGAATGGCCTTGAACCAGAAAACGGCATAGTCGTTGAAGCAACGGATGTGAAAGAGTCCAAAGTTGCCAATCCAAATGCATCAAGACCCTGTTGAATAATAATAAGCAACAAAGATAACCAATCCTTTTGATCAACAAAGAGTGTGACATTTCAGGCAAATAATTAGTACAAGGGATTTCGATAATTATCAAATAAAGATAAGTGGTAATAGTTATTTGGTTTCTATATATGCTTGTCAAGCCAGTCCGTTTCTTAGACAGCCCTTCGATTAAAATGTTTTTCTTTTATCGAACAGCTCATAAGACATTGTAAATGCTCACCTTAGCGAATTCTCGAAGAAGGATTTCTCTTACAAAAGAACCCTGTTCAATATTTCAAAGTTTGAGTAGTTGTAACATTAGTTTTATAATTCACAGTACAAAAACTACAGCTTATATATATATATATACCTGTTCCGTGAAAGTAAAAGCAAGTATTTGCTTCATGACGATCTTAGAGTCTTTGCCCGCCACTGGTTTCTGAACTAATGCCGTCTCTGTCCTAAGCGACTAAAGAAAATAGATAAGGATAAGAAACCAAATGATATTCTTCGTTATTTGAACAGCCAAATCCTGTAACACCAGAGGCATTTCCCACTGCGGCAGTCTTTGGTTGGCTCTAAGGCCGTCTGATTGGGTGATTATTCAACTGTTTACTGACCAAGCCCACATCAAGTTAACCCAAATACCCACAGCCCCAAACTAAAGACACAAGCTCAGCGCCCTGGTAATAAAAAGAAGAAAACCTAACACACTAAAGACTTAAGAGCATTCTGCAACCCATAAATAGTCCAACAACAAAAAGAGATTAAATTCAGTCTTCACCTCGGTAATCAAAGACTCAAGACGGTCAATTCGGAAAACACCTTCCTGGAAGAGACACATAAAGGATAGCACGTTCAGAAAGAAACAATATAAAATGGGATGTGATTAGACAAGATAGTTTAGTACCTCGTACAAAAGAGATTCCAGAGAACTTTTCAGCTGGGGAGAGCTGTCAGTTAGAATTTTTTTTGCAATCCAAGGGTATGTACTGCCCAAAACCTTATAGTTCGGGCTTATACCAATCGCAATCCCCTCCAAAACAGCAAGACTGTGGAATCAAATATAAGAAATCAGAAATTATGTGAATGCTGTCTCAGTAGACTAAAACTAATCACACATAAGCCGTGGTTGAGAGTAAATGTAGGATAAATTGAATTAAGCATTTAAAGCATAGACCAGTTGGACCTACAATCTTGTGCAAAAGCTCAGACTTAAAAGTTGAGAAATCTCAACAGCTCAAAACAAGAATTTTCATCATACCAGCAAAGCGGCTGGATGCCTACAGAGCAAAAAAGATAGATACTTACCTGCGAATAACGAGAGAAAAATAGGGGGGTATTCTGAATTTGAATTGGTACCTGAAAATTTGACAAATGGATATCAGCATCTAATAAGTGTATTCGCAAAATATACAAGTTGAGATCTTTCAAATGTCCCTCTCCCAGAGATATGTTGGTAAAAGTCTAATAAAATCGTAAAGCCTAAGTACAAGTGTTAGTACATAGTTTTTCCTAAGTCGCCAAGCAGGTCACCAAAGCTTATATTGCGAACTCCTCTGGAAATTGCATCTTGAAAAACATCTGTAGAGAGCGGAGGCAATTGTTTCAGAACACAACCAAACATTTCAATACAAACACGTAGCTGCATAATAACACTCTTTACCAAACCGAAAGCAAGAACGGACCCGTTAAAGCTTTTGTCACAGCGGTCTTTTCAGCTGTCGGTGGAAGAAGCCTATAGAGTTGTGCAGATAAAATTAGGAAATGTCAACAGTTGAAAGTTCAGATACAGATAGACACCAATGACCAGAGTACCCCAGAGTTACAAAGTCTTTAGCCAGCGCTTTGAAGTCACGATTTACGAGATGAAGACATGCTTCCATGAATCCATCACGTAATTCTGGCCTGAAGTCCCCCATCATACCAAAATCTGGCAGCAAAACAAACTAAAAGTTCAATAAGTTATATACAAAAGATACTGACAGTAAACTATGTCTTTAGTTTGTAGACATAAAACCCAAGTATATATACAGCAGATAAGATATCTAGAGAGGCAGAAAAAGTTCCCATCTTCATATATGGAGCAGTGATCGATTATCACACACAGCATATAACATCGAAAACATTGAGCAAAAAGTTACAGAGGTTTTCATGTTTCTGGTTAATGCAGTTTATGATCAGATAAATTAGTTGAAACACAGGTAGAATCTACTACCAGAGTATCAATGGAATGCAGCATATAACACATAAACTTAGTATTGAGATCGAAGAATACCTAAGTATGCAAGTTGGCCATCGTATGTGCGAAGAAAATTCCCAGGGTGGGGATCAGCATGGTAAAATCCATACTCCAGAAGCTGATTAAACGAACAGTAAACGCCAACCTCAACTAAATAAAGATCATTAACTTCAGCAAGCTTCTGACCCTGCAATGATACACAAAGTAGACGACACAAAATTATTATGTGCTTACTAAATATAAAATTCATTTTGACTGAGGAGAACCATAAGAAACATATACAATTCTTTGATGGAAACAAGAAAAATGATTACTGCGATCGTTCGACTTCATACCTCCACCCACTCCATTACAAGAACTTTGCTGGTACTGTACTCTGTGTACATCTTTGGAACCAAGACATCTTTGATGCTACCATACAAGTTCCTATTCAAGAACACAGAATGTTACTTTACAGAATCCGTTATAGGAGATTTATCCATTAGATGAGCTAAGAAGGTTCTAGACAAAATTATCATGTTTGTCCAAGTACCACGCTTAAGAAAAAAATCACATGACTATAGCTCAGATCAATAATTTGTAATGGGAATACAATGTTAGTCATAGCCATAACATATGCAGTAGATAAAACAAGGCGGACAAGGCTAAAACCTTAGCAGGCTTTACCTAAATTTTATTCCGTTTTGGGCTTCTTTCAAGTAATCCATCTCCTGCATTCAATGTGATTTACCTGTATTCAATATAAAGCTCTAAGATATTCCTCGAACAAGAAAATTTAAATGCAACTAGTCCATCTAAAATATCTTTCAAGACATTAACGAAATCTTTAGCATCTATCCATTTTCACAAACAAATAGTAAAAGATGGAGTTTCTCCTTTTCCAGCATCACCCTAAACCATTAAATTTCATTTTTTCTACGGAACAGAAAAATAGGATTGCATAAAGAGAAAACAGTCTGGCACTATTTTCCTCAGTGAAGGAGAACGGGAGAAGAGATAGCATTAAGATTCAAGCACTTACCAATTTTATTTTAAGCAAAATATACTCTATGGATCAGAATAAAAATGCCTACGCAAAACATGGAAACCGACTTGTGGTAAGAGTGAATCCTTTACCTTAAACAGACTGGTTGCCCATTCATCAACAACTGCCTGGAAATGGAATTTCACACTTCAGCATTGGAATAGGCTAACATAACACATTAACACTCTGACTAACTTAAGCTTCCATTTTTCTCTCAAACAGAGAGTGAGAATAAGAGTTATACAAAGTATTTAAAATGTTTCTACATGACCCCTCTGAAATGGATACTAGAGTAAGTTTCAACACATTTAACATGTTCTTCTGCATACCTAAGGAAATCTTAAAAGTCAAGTAATGTTGACATACGAAATTTGTTTATCAGTTCAAAGGAATGCACCAATTTACACAAGTTTCACGTCACCTCGAGATCTGAGTTGAATCTCCCAGCCTTTTTAATCAAACCCGCTATATATCGCAGAATTAGTGTGTCCAAAGCAATAGCAGCTCGTACACCAGGTCGCTGCACTTTGACAGCAACAACATTTCCAGTTCTACGGAGCCTAGCTTGATATACCTGAAACGTGGACCAGAGTAGGGTCCACACAATAGGAGAAACTCTCATATATAGATTGGGAATAAGAAACTAGCAGTCTAGCACTAGGATAAGGTTTAGAACATCAAAAACATGCCTCCAGACTACCTGTCCAAGAGACGCTGCAGCTACAGGCTCTGGGGAAATCTCAGAGAAAAGCTCATCTATAGGAAGACCAAGTTCATCCTCTATCATATTGAAAGCAACTTCGGTCGAAAACGGAGTTATTTGATCTTGTAGCACGGAGAGTTCATCCAAGTATGAAGGGGGTATCAAATCCTGTCGATGATTAAAACTAGTTCAAAAACCATATCTTAATAGTAATAACAATCACAAAGCTCAAGAAATGTGGTGTGAAGAATGTTAATAAAGCCTGAAGAATAGAAAACAGTAAGCTACTTACAGGACGAGAAGAAACAGCCTGAGCGATTTTGACATACGCCTAAAACAAGACAAGACATGAAAAACCATTACATCTGAACACCGGAAGAGAGAAGAACACTCGCATTGAGAAATGTGATGATGAACCTCAAAGAATTCATAAGTTAAGCTTCAGAAAGAAAGAGAGAAACCATACCGGACCTAGCTCCACTAGTAATTTCCTAAGCTCCGCTGCTCGTACCTAATTATAAAACGAAACATGAGAACAAAACCATCTTTGTTTTAAGGCATCATTGAAGAGCATCACCAATTCGGGCGAGCAGTAAAATCTAACATAACAAAATTAGAGAAAGACCTTGAACATCCGCTCAGACCGCTCCAGAGCCTCATCGGCTAAGCGAAGCCCAAACCAGACACCAAACGTAGTCCCGATCTGAGCCAATCTACGGAGCAGAATCAGAGGCTTCTTCTTATACATCCCATCAATCCTGGAAAAATTGTACTCCGACAAGGAATCGGCCTCATCGGCACTGAGACTGAACAAATAACCGGATTTACTCGTGAAGCTATCTACATCTCTAGAGGCTGCGGAAACGACGGCGGAGCTGCCTCTTCGCGGCGGCGAAGACGGTGGTGAGACCAGCAGTAGACTGGGATTGGCGGGAAAAGAGACGATTGGCGGAGAAGGAAGCAGAAGCATCTCTTCCAGAAACTAGAGAATATTTCTTCTTCTTCGCCGATCGTCGTGAGTTTTTGAATATCATGCAGATTAGGATTCTTTGTACGGTATTTTTGGTGACAAAAACGTCTATCTGGTTCTCTCCACTCTTTTATCTCTTTTTTTTCGCTCACATTCTTTATACTTTCTCGCCTCTTCTCTCTTTGACATTTACTGGGATTTTTCGGGTTTTCTGCGTCACACAAATCGCACCAATCTTTCCGTATATTTATCTTTATTTGTCCAACCGTCTTTTGATTAACAACAGTCCATTACCATCCGCCATCGCAAATGCTAGAACAAATAAACATTTTCTTTCTAAATATTTTTGATCTTAACATTCACTATAACTGAATTTAACCCTTTAACAACACTCTGAAACAACATGAATTATTCTCTAAACAATTTCATAACAAATATTTATATCCACACCACAGGCATCAACCGTAAACGTTTCATTAGTATCTAAACTATGCTCATGATAAACAACATTATTCTTAACACGCGGATTACGACAAACATTTTATCCGAATTCTTGGTTTGTTTCCACTAATATGAAATTATTTGCATTTTTCAAGAATCAACTTTAGACATAGTATAAAAAACTCAATTTAGAACGATTTTAAAACGATATAAAATTGTATAAAATGGTTTCTTTAAAACGTATGTATCTTCTGCAAAAAAAAAAAACGTATGTAACCGCAACCGTCCATAAATATGGCGTTTGCAGATAATTGTGAGAAAATCAATTAAAGTCTACGGAAATGTTTTTCTACACGTTTAGCAATTCCAAAAACAAACAAAATACAACATATGTTTATAGAACGGCCCGAGCATGGTGTTGGTATATGCGTTTCGTTCCCCAGATTAGCGTTAGCGTTTGCGAAAAAAAAAACAAATGATAGCATTAAAAGGAACTGGAAAAAAAAGAAAAAATCCACAACAGCTGGCAAAAAAAGGAAAAAATCAAAATCGGCGAGGTGTGGATTTCAGCGTTTCGGAACTTTCCATTAGAGAGCCGCGAGTCGAGACTCGTTCCGGAGGTTTTAATCGTTGTTGCTCTTCCACCTGATCTGCTTTCAAACACCATTGTTCTCAGGATCTTCAAAACCAGCTTAGGGAGGATAGAGAACGACCAAGTAAACGCTGTGAATCTCAGTTTTGGCTCTCGAAATTTGCTCAATGACTTCTTCGGTTGCGTCCATTTGGCCTTTACGTTTCTGTTTCAGATCTCTTGATTCTCCTCTGCGTTGTGGACTCTTCAATATTTTGTGTTTGTTTTTGCAGAGACGGTCTTCAATCTAGGATCGGAGCTGTTAAATAAGGTGATCTAGCGAAGATGATGGTCGAGGATCTCGGTGTGGAAGCGAAGGAGGCGGCTGTACGGGAGGTTGCGAAGCTCTTGCCCTTACCCGAGCTTTTGCAATCTATTTCTTCAATCAAGGCCGATTACATCGCTCGTCAACAGGTTTTCCGCCTTGCTCTCAATTGCAATCGGAATTGAATTGGCTTATAAATATCACTTGCACTAAGTATCAGTTATTTCTGACCGATGCTGGGTTTGAGTCGTTAGGTTTTGATATTTTATTCGGAATTCTGCTGGAAATTTAATGATGATGTTTGCTGTTTTCCTCAGGCGAATGATGCACAGCTTAGTACTATGGTTGCTGAGCAGGTAAAGTTTTAATCTGGTATTCCTTGTATCATAATTTTCTTTCAATCGTTGTTAAATAATCGATACTGACAAACTGCAGGTTGAACAAGCTCAAGCTGGGCTGGAGTCGCTTTCCTCATCTGAGAAAACCATTTATGAACTGCGGGATAATTTCATTTCTATCGACAAGTACGTTTTAGCTTGGCGAGAGATTTGAGAAGCGGAGTTGTCAATTTTCGTATTTTTTCTCTAACTTCACTGCTTGTGCCACAGGCTTTGTCAGGAATGCCAAACTTTGATTGACAATCATGACCAAATAAAGCTGCTGAGTAATGCCAGGAATAATCTAAACAAAACTCTAAAGGTAGGCCCGCCAACAAGCACTGATTCTATTGCTCAAACAGTTTCTGGTTCAGTGTTGTCCTTCTAACTTAGTCTAGAACTCGGACTAATTTATACCACATTGTCTTTATCTAGGATGTAGAAGGTATGATGTCAATTTCTGTTGAAGCTGCTGCTGCTCGGGAGTCTCTGAGTGATGATAAAGAAATTGTTAACACTTACGAGGTAGCATGAGTTCCAGGCATTTCTGAGTGCATCACTTTTAAGAAAGTGAATGTCAGGTGTCAGACATAACATTCGTTTTGTTCTTCTATAGAGACTAACAGCACTTGATGGTAAACGGAGATTTGCCTTAGCAGCTGCTGGAGAGGAGGTTGGGAGGCTAAGGTTTGTATTTGTTCCACTCTTTTCCTTTCTTTGCTTTTCGTACTTACATGAAGCGGGCCTGAAAGCTTTAATTCAAGAGTTACTGTGCTGCTAAATGATTACGAACGAAGGAAACTAGGTCTCTATGCTTAAGTAAATGAGCAGTACATGGAATTGTTGTTCTTTTTATAGTGCCTATGATGATTTGATCCCGCCTCTGGACTATCCTTTGTTTTTACATTATCGCGCCAATTTCTGAAGAGTTGTTTTGATGGGTTCAGGGAGTATTTTGAAGATGTTGATCGAACATGGGAAACATTCGAGAAGACACTATGGGGTCATGTTTCCAACTTTTACAAACTTTCTAAAGAAAGGTATTTTGAGTAAATATATGGTTATGCTAGATCTCTCTGTGTAATTCCAATTTTGTTAATCTCTACTGCCTCATTTTAGTATTATGATCCTTGCTGGTCTTTGATAAGAATGAGGCTAGGGAACAAGTTAGTTCAAGGGAGAAAGCAATGTCACTGGATAAGAGGAACATAGTTGGACTGTACCAGTTATTCGGTAGCTAGATAGGCGGAGTAATTTATGACAAAACCTAGTTTACGTAATGCCCTGTTCTCTGTTTTATGTTGTCAGCCAAACCTTAGGTCTTAAATACACAATTCGAGTTTGCTCCTTGTTGAAATAAGCATCTCATCATTTTTAAGCTCATAACTCTGCTAAGCTATCAAATGTTACATGTTTTTTGGTTTATTCTGATTAACTACTTTTACTCTGTTACTGAATACTGATGTATCTCTTTGTTCTGCAGTCCACAAACGCTTGTTCGTGCTTTGAGGTATGATTCCCCACCAACGACATTATTCATCTTTGTCTATTGCGGATATTACCAATATTTCTACTTTTTAGTAATTTTGTTGCAAGCAATTTATTTTAATAAAAAAGGAAGATTGTGTATATATATTTTCTGGTGATTAGTATCAAAATCGGTTCAAATTGGTAAAGTAGGATAGTGAAGTTATTGTGTTACCGTGAGAACCATTTTGGACAAGCAAATTGTCTTTCTTATTTCATGCAACGTACATGGCAATTTATGCTGGCATTTGAAGTTCCCTAAACACGGTATAACGTCTCCTATGCTGGTACTAACTTACAATGGTCTCTTCTGTCAAAGGGTTGTTGAGATGCAAGAAATTCTTGACCAACAACTTGCTGAAGAAGCAGCAGAGGCTGAGGGAGAAGGTGCGATGGCATCTGTAGCAAATCCTCGAAGGCCTGGCAAGTGAGTCTGATAGGTTTTTGTTTATTTTCTCCTTGTTCTGTTGTCTCTGAATCTCTTTCACTTTTTCACTGTGGGCTTAACTGAGATAAGTTATGCACTGATCTAGTCTCCTGATCTGTAGCAAAGCAATGGTATTTTATTGAAGTCCCCAGAATCACTTGCGACATGTCTTATTTTCGTTGTGTTGAATCCAGGAAATCTACTACAACGTCAGCTTCGTCAAAGGGTCTTGCCCAACAGAAGTTAAAAGTCCAAGGGAAAGGCTACAAGGACAAATGCTACGAGCAGATTCGAAAGTCAGTTGAAGATCGATTCAACAGGCTTTTGGCGGTGGGACTTTCTTTTTGCAAAATTTCATTTGGTGGCATAGCTAAAAGTAATATGTGTTTCTTTGTGAAGTCATCCTAACACTGAATTATTGAACAGCTTGTATTTGAAGATCTAAAAGCAGCTCTGGAGGAAGCTAGAATGGTTTGTGCGATAGATTCCCTTTCTTCCATACTCTTCTTCTTCATTGTCTTTTTTTCTGAAGTTCATTGAACTTGTTACTCAAATATTTGATAGATCTTTGTTTCTACTAGGTGTTTCAGTAGATCTCTCCTTTAGTTGACTGAATTAGTTAAAAGTCTTTTTCTTTTGTTTTTAATGAATATGGTTGAGATCTAGTATGTTTTTGTTATGTCTCAAACGTTCCAAATAGACCTGACCATCTTATATTGCTGTTCCTGTTCCATAGACTCTAAATCCCAATGTTAAGTCTTTAATTTTCACACAAATATATTCATTTTAATTAACTGGGGTTTTCACTTTCTTGCTATTGCTTTGACAACTAGATTGGAGAGGAACTTGGAGATATTTATGACTATGTGGCTCCTTGTTTTCCTCCGAGGTTATTTCCCATATCAACTTCCTTTTTTTCTTCTAGAACAATGAAAAATTACCGCTTAAAATCTTATTCCATTTCCCTAAGGAAAATTGATCATCTTAGCAATCTTCCCTGTTGGCAGATACGAGATCTTTCAGCTTATGGTGAACCTGTATACCGAGAGATTCATACAAATGCTCAGATTGCTCAGTGACAGGGCAAACGATCTGACAAATATAGAGATATTAAAGGTGTGTAAAGGTTGATTCTTAGTAGTGTTCTTGCCATGTTCTGTCACAACTCAGACTTCGGATATTTTGCTTTTGGTGCTTTGGCTCTGTGTTTTCTGGCCGAATATCAAGGACATTTTTAATCAACCTTGCATGATATTCAAGCAAATGTCAAGCTAGTGTGAGTTATTTGGCAGGGAACACCATGGAAAAATGTAAAAGGGGGTAATATTTTGTGGCTGCCATTTGTTTTGGCCATAAGTTATTGTCAACCTTTGTATTCATGCCTTTACACTATGTGGTCATCAATATGCCTCATTCGATTTACCTTGTCTATTTGCTTCATATATCCTATAGAGAGTGATGTATCTTCTCTTTCTCTTATGGATCTTGCTAGGTTACTGGTTGGGTAGTAGAGTACCAAGAAAACTTGATTGCACTTGGTGTTGATGATTCACTAGCTCAAGTGTGTTCTGAGAGTGGTTCAATGGATCCTCTAATGAATGCATATGTTGAAAGAATGCAAGCTACAACGAAGGTAATGACATCCACGTGTGACCTTCTCTACTGGTTTTTTAGGTTTATAACTATAATAATTATTTTTTCTTAAACATTGCCAATCCTCTTTGGTTGCAGAAATGGTACATGAATATCCTTGAGGCGGATAAGGTGCAACCACCTAAGAAAACAGAGGAAGGAAAATTATACACACCGGCTGCTGTAGATTTATTCAGAATACTTGGAGAGCAAGTGCAAATTGTCAGAGATAATAGCACTGATGTTATGTTGTACAGGATTGCCTTGGCTATTATTCAGGCAAGTCAGAGAGGTGGCAAAGACATTTTTTGTTTCCCCCAATTTCTTTGTTTGGCTATGAACTGAAATGGGTTATAATCGGAGATATTTCATTTCCATACTCAGGCTTTTTGTTGACTATATACTCAGCTGTTTCAAATCATTCTTGCTGTCTTCTAGGACTCGTTTTGAAAGTTAATGTTGGAGACTTGACCAGTTCCCAGCTATATTTTCCATATCCCACCCTCGCGTCCAATTCCATTACCCGTTCTTTTTTTTTTCCCCTCTTTTCTGCTTTTTTTTTTTTTTTTTTTTTTTTTGTTTTTCGCTGGTTTTNTGTTTTACGCTGGTTGTAAATTTCCTGCAACAATCTATCCTTCATTTGTTCTCTAACATTTTTACCTTTTAAATTTCATAGGTTTTGTAGCATAGGGCATGAACATGTGCATGTTCTATGTTTTGATTCATATTGTTGATTACTTCAGGTTATGATCGATTTCCAAGCAGCTGAAAAGAAAAGAGTTGAAGAACCCGCTTCTGATATTGGTCTGGAACCTCTCTGCGCTATGGTATGTCAAAATATATGACTCTTTTAATAATACTACTGCCATTCTCCCTTATTTGACGAATATTTATATTTGTTAATACTTCCTACAGATAAACAACAACCTTCGCTGCTATGACCTTGCCATGGAGTTGAGTAATAGCACTTTAGAAGCTCTTCCACAGAACTATGCGGAGCAGGTAATCCAGCGGCCATTTTCTGATCTCAATTTCCTTGCAATTTATTCTTTTATCGGAAGTGTGAAATTCCACTGCATCAGCCCACTCTCAGACTCTTTATACTCCACATCTAAATCTGCCTGCACCCTTGTTTGCATGCTAAGAAAATGCTATTCTATTGTCTTGTTTCTGTCAGGTGAATTTTGAAGACACTTGCAAAGGTTTCTTGGAGGTGGCTAAGGTATGTCAAAGATTCCTATTTCTCCCATCCTATTGTAAGTTAAAATACTTCTGTTGGATTTTGCACAAGTCCCATCTGGTCTTTTGATTACAGGAAGCGGTGCATCAAACAGTTCGCGTTATCTTTGAGGATCCAGGAGTTCAAGAATTACTTGTCAAGCTTTACCAGAAAGGTATCTACCATTCTGCAGGGCTAATCAATTTAATGTGTGAATAGAGGCAGTCGAGGCTTTGTCATCTCCTTGTTACTTTGGCTACTAATTTCCATTAATTTCTAATAGCAATTTCATATGGGTATTCTCATCCGAATTGATTATCTACATGTTTCTTAATGTCACAGTTCTGTTATTTATAACACAATCATTTAAGAATCAAGATACGCTCTTTCATCCATCTTATTTGTTCCTTTCCTCCTAAATCAGCACTATGAACATCTTATTTCGCAGCGAGATGACATATATACTTGATACGCGTTCTTGGCTTGTTCCTCCTATGGTTTTGTTCTTAACCTCGCTGTTTACTTTATAGAATGGTGCGAGGGACAGGTTACTGAGTACCTCGTGGCAACTTTTGGCGATTATTTCACAGATGTGAAAATGTAAGTTTTTTCGTGTGATCTTTTGTGTAACAGAACTTGTATAACCACAACTCTATTGAGGTCTTGGTGGTGAATGGTGATGCAGGTATGTCGAAGAAAGATCATTTAGGAGATTTGTTGAGGCTTGTTTGGAAGAAACAGTCGTTGTTTATGTTGATCATCTCCTAACACAGGTTTCCCCATTTATTCTCCGGTAATTACCTTTCATATTTTATCAGTATACATACCCACTGAGCCTTGGGGTTGATGCGTGTAATTACAGAAAAACTACATCAAGGAAGAAACTATTGAACGGATGAGGCTGGACGAGGAGGTTCTTATGGATTTTTTTAGGGAGTATATAAGTGCATCTGTAAGTTGGTTTAGCACTTTAAACTCATTTTATCTTTAATAATTTTGGATTTCGTTAAGTACTGTTTAATATATCTACTTGGATTGTGTTGCAGAAAGTGGAGAGTAGAATCAGAATAATGAGCGATCTGAGAGAACTTGCATCCGCAGAGAGTCTTGATGCGTTCACACTCGTGTACTCGAACATTCTTGAGCACCAGCCTGACTGCCCGGTAAATAATATCAAATAAACCAAGCCTACTCTTTGATTTGCAAGATCATTTGTCCTAAATACACACAATCTCTGATATACAAATCGCAGGCCGAGGTCGTGGAGAAACTTGTTGGACTGCGTGAAGGCATACCACGGAAAGACACTAAAGAGGTAAACACCAAACTCTTTTTTTAGTAACAGATTCTGTTTAGGACGAGAAGGGGGGTTGTTTTGGTAGCGAATCACATGGATTTTTACGAGACTTGAAATGGCTATGAGACGATAAAGAGTTTGATTGAAAGCGAAGAATTCTTAATAGCGAAATTGGTTATGGTGATGAAATAACAGGTGGTACAAGAGTGCAGAGAAATATATGAGAACACGCTGGTAGATGGTAACCCTCCAAAGACAGGCTTTGTATTCCCAAGAGTCAAGTGCTTAGCTTCTTCCAAAGGATCTCTCTGGCGAAAACTCACTTAGAACAACGTTTCAGCGTTTGCGTTTTCCAATATATGGCGTTTGCGTCCGTGCCTTCTTTTTGCATGATACATTTCCTCTTTGTAAATTCTATGTTCTTTGATTCTCTTTCTATTATATTAGTTTTTATGTTTTTACCTTTCTTTCTGGCCTGGTATGTTTGCAGCTGGCCACTCACACTAGATTATTATTCCGTAGTATTTTTATGCGGCATATATTATCGTGAATTCGAATTTATTTTATTGGTTTTAGATTTCATTGCATTTTTTTTTGTTACATCTTCAAATGTATTCTTGTTTCTAATTGATTGTTTTTTAATAACGCCGGATCTCCCTCGATGGTGTTATTTTTTTTTTTGAAATGAATGACAAATCTACTAAGGCCTGGTACTACTATATAACAAGTTAACAACTATGAGATTATAAACGGTTTAATTATTTTAGAAATGTTTTAACCACTCACAAAAACAATAATTGTAAACATTATCTTTAAATGTTTTCCTGAAACGACTGTTTCTTCTTTTACTTTAATTCTTGTTCTAGAAACCTTCTTTTTATCATAATGAAAATAAAGAGTCCACCACATGGGCTAAGCATAATGTGTGATATTTGCAAGGTAACAAATGCATTTGCTTTTTGTTTTACTTTCCACACTAGTCAATGTATACATTGAATGGGCAAACATTGAAAGAAAACAATTTCAATAAGAAGACAAGTTTCTGTTAAATTGTATTGCTAAACAGTAGAAGCATGCCATACTATACTACACAGTGGAACTTGGCCAAATTTTGTCTTTGCCGTCTCTACAGTATCTTCCAACAGAATTTTTGACAAAACTCAAATAATAAGGCTTCTTTCAATTTCTTCCTTGCGAAAGGTACGTTTTTGGTTAACCTAATTTTTTTATCCAATAAACATAACGATTAAGGTATTTCATATTTTTGGTATGAGATTCCCCACACGAGTGAGAACTCTTTTCATTTTAACTTTTTTTTTTTCAAAATTGGGGTTTGAGAATCTTCCTTGCATTAATAAGGTTTTTAAAATTCGGAAGAAAAAAACAAATGTGTCCAAATTAAGAAAAATAAAACAAGAAGGGGCCCCACAGAGGTTTGACCAGGAGAAACGGGTGCGGAGCCTAAAGAGCTTCAACTCAACTACTGCCCAAAATCCAAGTGACGTCGCTTTCAACGATCTCGCGCGAACTCCGTTTTTTTGTTTTCGTTTACGGGCAGAACGGGCAGCACCGTTCCGGGCAGCTATATTCCTCGTCTTCCTCACACACTGCATGCCCATAAATAAAGCCTGTAAGATTAACATTAAAATAAAATAAAATAAAATAACAATACTATTATATATTCGAAAAATATTTTAAGTGAAAAAGAGAGGACGAACAACACTAATCATGGTTTCTCTGGCAGGCTTGTTGTTTGCGGCTTAATAAGATTTCTTTCTAATAAAGCTCTTGTTATTATTACTTCACGTAGATTTTCCAAAAGCACCAATTTTTTTGAATTATTTTTTAAAACAAAAAACTTTTTTTTCCTCAGTGAGAGAGAGAGAGAGTGGTGTGATTGAGAAAAGACAGCGAGAACGCCGGAGAATAAGGATTTTTGATTTTACTCAGTGTTTACTGCTAATGGGTTTTTTTTAAGCGGGTTTCATGAATGAGAGATTGATTGATTAGGAATTTGAGTTCAAGTGTCTCTGTGAGGGTTAATGGTGAGAATTTTGTGGGTTAGGGTTTCTCGGAGGTGATGTTGGATCTGAAGAGATAAAATCAGGAGGTTGGTGATTTCGAAATTAGCATTTTTGTCGGAAATGGAGACGACTTGTGTATTGTTAATCTTAGTTTCACTGATCTTGCTGCCGAATCATACACTGTGGCTTGCCTCTGCTAATTTGGAAGGTTTGTGGCTGCTCAATGCTTACTCAATTCGTTTCTCAATTACTTTTCTGAATTATTGCCTCGATTCTTCGTTATATGGAGTGAATCGCTATCACAAGTTCTGCATTTTTGGTTTGGGTTGTAGAAGTTCTTTGTATCTTCTGAATTTTCTGTTCATTGTTTTCTGTTTTGAAAAGATGTTGTTCTTTGTATGTTTGGATTTAGTGGCTATTACTGTGAATCCACTGTTGCTTTCCTTGTTCAGACACTTTGCCATGTTTCTTCTTTCCCTTGTGCTGAAAAGTTTGGTAAAAACTGCTTCTTAGTGATTCCTTTATCGTTTCCGTAACAGCTTGAAGCTTATATTGTTTGTGGTGAGTCTTGAAACTATGTACAGCTTAAGATTGATGTTTTTGATCGAAATATTCTCTGACAGACTTCATTTGTTTTGATTTTATATCAAATTGGTTTGACTATTAGTCTCCTGTTTCAGAGAGACCTGTTTGTTAGTTCTCTTGAAAATATACTTTTCGTTACTTGTCTTGATGCTAATCTTGTAGATTTGTGGTTCTTGTTACAGGTGATGCCTTGCATACTTTGAGGGTCACTCTAGTTGATCCGAACAATGTCTTGCAGAGCTGGGATCCTACGCTTGTGAATCCTTGCACATGGTTCCACGTCACTTGCAACAACGAGAACAGCGTCATAAGAGTGTAAAAGCTTTCTACTAATCCCCTCATTTAACTTTGAATCTCAATTTGCTATCTGACATTTTTATTTCTTTTGTCGACTACAGTGATTTGGGAAATGCAGAGTTGTCTGGCCATTTAGTTCCTGAGCTTGGTGTGCTCAAGAATTTGCAGTATTTGTAAGTCTCACTTATGCACCATGTTTAACAAAATGAATCCAATGCGTTTAAATGCACTGGAGATCCCTTTTGTAATTCAAATCTCTTTAAAAAGATTCTTATTTACTTACAGGGAGCTTTACAGTAACAACATAACCGGCCCGATTCCTAGTAATCTTGGAAATCTGACAAACTTGGTGAGCTTGGATCTTTACTTAAACAGCTTCACCGGTCCCATCCCCGAATCATTGGGAAAACTTTCAAAGCTGAGGTTTCTGTGAGTATATTTGTTTTACCTGCTCAGTTACAGTCTTGTTTTATCTTCGATGTGGTCCAAATTCTTGACTCTTTGCTGAAAATTTTACATGCAAGAATAGCCGGCTTAACAATAACAGTCTCACTGGGTCTATTCCAATGTCCCTGACCAATATCACTACCCTTCAAGTGTTGTGAGTTTTCTCATCAACTTTCATTAATGTCTGCTTTATTCTCCCTCAATTGATTTGTTTGAGTTAATGCACTTAACCTTGATGGATACAATGCAGAGATCTATCAAATAACCAACTCTCTGGTTCGGTTCCTGACAATGGCTCCTTCTCACTCTTCACACCCATCAGGTTATAATTCTATCTTTTTCGGTTATATCATTGTGTCAGCGTCTGAACTTATTGGCGATTAAAATTCTCATTTCCTTGTGCAGTTTTGCTAATAACTTAGACCTCTGTGGACCTGTTACAAGTCACCCATGTCCTGGATCTCCCCCGTTTTCTCCTCCGCCACCTTTTATTCCACCTCCACCAGTTTCCACCCCAAGTAAGCCGCCTCTTTTCATTTTACATTGCAGAAAACAGAAGATGAGATCTTTGCTTCTCTACCAATTCGTTTTCTCATATAACCATCTTGCCTATAATCAAATTGATATTTTTTTAAAGTTTTTTGATGCATCTACTTTGATTTCAGGTGGATACGGTATAACTGGAGCAATAGCTGGTGGAGTGGCCGCAGGTGCTGCTTTGCTGTTTGCTGCTCCTGCAATAGCCTTTGCTTGGTGGCGTCGAAGAAAGCCACAAGATATTTTCTTCGATGTGCCTGGTCAGTTTATTATCCGCACTAGTTTCTGTTCAAGTATTCGATTTGAACAACTCTTTATCAGCTATAGCAGAAGATAGTTGGCCAGGACTTGTTCTAGAAGAAATAATTGGAACGATTGTTATATAGTAACCCAAATTATATATGGAGAAGCCATTGCTTAAGCTAAAGTTTTAACTGCAAAATCTCTATGCAGCCGAAGAAGATCCAGAGGTTCATTTAGGGCAGCTCAAGAGGTTTTCTTTGCGAGAGCTACAAGTGGCGAGCGACGGGTTTAGTAACAAAAACATTTTGGGCAGAGGCGGGTTTGGGAAAGTCTACAAGGGACGTTTGGCAGATGGAACTCTAGTCGCTGTAAAGAGACTGAAGGAGGAGCGAACTCCAGGCGGAGAGCTCCAGTTTCAGACAGAAGTAGAGATGATAAGTATGGCAGTTCATCGAAACCTCTTGAGATTACGAGGTTTCTGTATGACACCGACAGAGAGATTGCTCGTGTATCCTTACATGGCCAACGGAAGCGTCGCTTCATGTCTCAGAGGTAAAAAAAAAAAAATGAAGGATTTTGAGCTCTGTCTCGATTCGTTCCATCCCTAAAGAGAATATTTTTCATAATTTTGGTTTACACAAATGACGCAGAGAGACCACCGTCACAGCCTCCGCTCGATTGGCCAACGCGGAAGAGAATCGCACTAGGTTCAGCTCGTGGTTTGTCTTACTTGCACGATCACTGTGACCCGAAAATCATTCACCGTGATGTAAAAGCAGCAAACATTCTGTTAGACGAGGAATTCGAAGCAGTTGTTGGAGATTTCGGGCTGGCGAAGCTAATGGACTACAAAGATACTCACGTGACCACAGCCGTCCGTGGCACAATCGGTCACATCGCTCCAGAATATCTCTCGACCGGAAAATCTTCAGAGAAAACCGACGTTTTTGGTTACGGAATCATGCTTCTAGAACTCATCACAGGACAAAGAGCTTTTGATCTAGCTCGGCTCGCAAATGACGACGATGTCATGTTGCTTGACTGGGTAAAATAAACAACTTTCCGTTCGTTCGTTCCCTCAGTGCTTGATCACAAAAATCCCAAAACAATGAATCTGTGAATCTTTTGTTTTTGGTTTTAGGTGAAAGGGTTATTGAAGGAGAAGAAGCTAGAGATGTTGGTGGATCCAGATCTTCAGACGAACTATGAAGAGAGAGAATTGGAACAGGTGATTCAAGTGGCGTTGCTTTGCACGCAAGGATCTCCAATGGAACGACCAAAGATGTCTGAAGTTGTAAGGATGCTCGAAGGAGATGGGCTTGCGGAGAGATGGGATGAGTGGCAGAAAGTTGAGATTTTGAGGGAAGAGATCGATTTGAGTCCAAATCCTAACTCTGATTGGATCGTTGATTCTACTTACAACTTGCACGCCGTTGAGTTATCTGGTCCCAGGTAAACTCACTATTGAAAGAAAGAAAATTATTATTTTGTTATAAGGTAGGTAGCTTTTTTACCGGTAAGTTTTTCGTATTTTTTTGGTTGTATGAGATGAAGCTAACATTCAAAGATTTGTGATTTTTCTGTAAGTTATGCTACGGTTCTATAAAAGATTAAAAAAATATATATATAATCTAAAGATTTGTGTAAGATTGTATGTAATAATGTTAGAACAACGTGTACATTCCAAAAGCTAGGATTGGAACGACGTCGTCTCATACTTTAATGGAAAAACACCTCAGATTTGGTCATATCCATTTTAAAAAACCCTCAAGATTTTCTTTTTTATTTTTCGACTTTTTTTTTCCCGTTGATAAAGTAACCCTCCATCTAAACGGCGTTAACCCTCCGTCTAAACGGCGTTAAAGTCAAACGTCGCATTTTAACACAGGTTAAAAACGACACGGTGTTTAACTATATTCGTTTTAGCCATTAAAATCTATGGATAAAACGACAATTCTTTATTGACAACAACTTTTCATTTCGTAAATTCACGTTCACCTTCTTCTCTAATTTTTTTTAGTTCATCATGATTTTTTAACTCCTACATATTCATTCTTCTTCTTCAGTAATCATCAATCTCTACATGATTTACTTTCTGTGAATATCCTAGATTTTATAAACTGAAATTGGAATTTCATATCTCATGATAAGTTTATATCGACAAACCAATCTTATCAAATCATGATTCTGTAAAAAAAACACTAAATCACTGAAGTCAACAACTTTCTCTTTTAATTTTGATTAGAAAAGAGGATTTTAAGCAAATATACCGAAATCGGTTATGATCTTCATTGTCAACAAAAACCCCAATTTTGCTGCTATTTGAGTTCCTATTTTTTTTGTTCGATGAAGAAGATGAACAAACCTCTTCAAAGAAAACAACTTGTCGTTTTTAAGAATGTTAAACGAGCCGTTTCATTTAACGTTGTTGATACGGAGTTTTAACGTCGTTAAGACGGAGTATCGAAACAAACTCGAGGGCCTGAGGGGTTTAAAATAGATGAAAAACTCGAGGGTTATAAAAGGGATACGACCAAAGTTAAGGGGTTTTTTCATTAAATTCCTTAATACACCCTTTTAGTTTTTGTTAGAAAAAAAAAAGCGGACGAAGGGTTTTTGTACTGTGTGTCTTCGCTTTCCATCGTCGTGACACGTCACACTTCCCTCTCCGCCGCCTCGTCGCGTCTTGATTCTCCTCGTTGGTTCAGAGAAGAAGATGAATAGTTCAGAGATGAACAATTCAGCAATGGAAGAAGAAGATGAGGGAGAGGTTTTCCTCGGTGAATCCGATGTTATCCATGAAATTGATGTCGACGGAGAAGGTTTTCCTTTTCTGTTCATCTCTCTCTCTCTCTCTCTCTTCTTCAATCTTACCTTTTTATTGTATGTATGTATTTTGTGTGTGACTCTTTTATTGTGGATTCAGATCTTCCTGACGCAGATGATGATGATGATGATGATGGTAACAATGATGATGAAGAATTTGGTAGTGACTCATCACCTCTTGTGTTTTCGCTTGTGTTTCCTCAAAATTTCTTGGACTTTATATGGTTCGTTTCTTCTTTTTTTGGTTGCAGATGAAAACGATGACTCCATACACACATTCACCGGTCACAAAGGTAACGCTTACTTTGTATTTAATCCCAGATTCTTGTCATTCTATTATCTCTCAAAAAGTTTGCAATATCCATGAAACTAAGAACGTTTTCGTTACAGGTGAGGTTTATGCATTAGCTTGTAGCCCAACAGATCCTACGCTTGTTGCAACTGGAGGAGGAGATGATAAAGCTTTTCTCTGGAAGATTGGCAATGGAGATTGGGCTTCTGAGCTTACAGGTCACAAAGACTCTGTGTCTTCTTTAGCTTTTAGCTATGATGGACAGTTAGTTGCATCTGGAGGATTGGATGGTGTCGTTCAGATCTTTGATGCATCATCAGGAACTTTGAAATGTGTTTTGGACGGCCCTGGTGGTGGAATCGAGGTATAAAATTTTTGCTTGATAAAAAAAGGAACACAATAAGGTTTATATCAAATTTTGAGTTCGGTATTACTATGGAGATGCGCAGGTCCGAACCTAGTACTTACTGTGTGATTTTTTTAGTGGGTGAGGTGGCATCCGAGAGGACACATTGTGTTGGCTGGATCAGAAGATTGTTCTCTATGGATGTGGAATGCTGATAAAGAGGCCTATCTTAATATGTTTTCGGGTCACAATCAAAGTGTCACTTGCGGTGACTTCACCCCCGACGGTATCAATATAAGCTCTTGCATAATATGCTTTATGGATTATCTATAAGTCTTACATATTCTCATTCAATTGTTTGTCTGTGTGTGGATACTCTAGGTAAACTAATTTGTACTGGCTCTGATGATGCAAGTCTTATAGTATGGAACCCAAAAACTTGCGAAAGCATTCATGTGGTTAAAGGCAAGCAAAACTCACTTCCTCTTTCGGTTTTTCATGTTACAACTGTACATAAGTGCACTAAATATTTCGCCTTTTATGACTGTTGTGAAACGCTAACCTTTGATTTCTTGTAGGTCATCCGTATCATACGGAAGGGTTGATATGCTTGGACATTAACTCGAACTCCAGTCTCGCTATCAGTGGCTCCAAAGACGGTTCTGTTCACATTGTGAATATAGTCACCGGAAAGGTTTGTCTTATTGCTTCATTTATTTTACTTCTGTTATCAAGCTTTTCACAGGATTGATTTATGATCTAATGTCATTTCAATTAACAAGTGGTTCTGTTTATTTCACTTACCAAGATGCTTTTCAATTTTACACCTCCGACATGGACCTGCTAGTTCTTAAGAAAAATGTATTTTAAATGGTCTTTGATCTACCATTTTGTTGGAATAAGAGGGTGGCCACCTTGTGCCTCATACCTAATCGACATATCGACCAACTTGTGCATACACAGGTTGTGAGCTCTCTGACTTCTCATACAGATTCAGTTGAATGTGTGAAGTTTTCACCAAGCTCCGCAACCATCCCCATGGCTGCAACCGGTGGAATGGACAAGAAGCTTATAATCTGGGATCTGCAACATTCAACTCCAAGGTTCATCGGCGAGCACGCGGTATAAACATTGTAGTTTCTCTCTGAAGATAGAATCAAAACAGAGCTTGAAATTAAAACAGCAAACCCTTCTTCTCCATTTTTTTTATTACAGGAAGGTGTGACATGCCTGACTTGGATAGGAACGACCAAGTACTTAGCCACAGGCTGCGCAGATGGTATAGTGAGCATTTGGGATAGCTTATTAGGCAATTGCGTCCATACCTTCCATGGCCATCAAGATGCGGTCCAGTCCATCTCAGTCTCCACCAACACGGACTTCATTGTTACGGTCTCTGTCGATAACACTGCTCGCGTCTATGAGACATCAGAGTTCCAAAACAAAGTGGCATCATAGGCAAGTGAGAACACTTCTTAACGCATGTCCAGTTCTTCATGGTATTATCATTACCTCTCGTATTGTTTCGGACATGTGTGTTTATCTGTGTTCGTAACTTAAAAGTACTTTGTGTGGGAAGGTTTTGTCAAAGAAAGTTATTAATGTCAAAACGATACGTTCAATCGAAATTTTTACTATCAATAACTATGTCCCACGATTTATATCTATTTTACCCGTAGAGGCTCCCAAATTGAGATCGTAAAAGCCCAATTATTTAATAAGGACTAAGCCTATAAGGGTATTAATGGGCCGGTCAATATGTAAACTTCTCGTACACATAAGGTAGAGAGATAAGTAGTCTCATTTAGACAGACATCCGATCAATTTGGGCATTTACTTCAATCCTCCAGAGGCTGACGCATTACGGGTAAGCCATACTGAGGCTGTACAGTGAGGTAATCCACCGGTGCGTGCTTATACTCGTTGGAGAGGCTAAGCCGGAACCGTTGAAGGATCATGGTGAGCACGGTCTTGGCTTCGATCATGGCAAAGTTTTGGCCAATGCAAACTCTTGGTCCCATTGAGAACGCGAGGAGAGCGTTTGGGTGATTGGCGGCTCGGGAAACACCGTTTTTGAATCGCAGCGGGTTGAATTTGTCGGCGTCGGATCCCCTAATGGCCTTGTCAATATGCATCTTCAGAAGCGGGAAAATTACGGTTGTGCCCTTGGGAATCTCTAGGTGTCCTAGCTTCAAATCTTTTGATGCTTCTCGGGAAAAAACGATACTGGTCCGTACAGGCGAAGCGACTCCATGAACACCATGTTCATCTGCAAGACATAAACAGGTTTCTTCAACTACAAGAAACTCTTTTCTTCAACCACAAGTAAACCCTTTGAAAAATAAAGGAACATTAATTACCAGTTTGAGTTTGGACAAAGTGTCTGAATCTGGGGTTTTGTCTTTACCACATTCTTTGAAAATCTCTTCTCTGAGTTTCTCCTGCCAATCTTGGTGCAAGCTCAGCAACATCGTTGTCCAGGTCAATAGATTCGAGTTAGTTTCGTATCCTGCGAAGAAGAAAGTCTTGCATTCATCTATGATCTCTTCAATGCTCAGCTTCCGCTCGTTTCTTTCAGACTCGCAAGATTTCAACATGATTCCCAGAAGATCGTCTCCATAATCTGATTTTGACTGAAGTCTCGAATCTACAATTTTCTTGACCGAGTTCTTCATTTTCCTATCCAGCTCCCATATCCGAAGATTCGAAGGCGTAGGAAGATACCTTAAAATACAAGAAACAAGACAAATATTCTTCAACTTTTAGGAATCTTGTCTGAACAGAGAAAACTAAAAACAAGAACTGAACAATTTTGACTTACTGGGTTCCAGGGATGAAGACGTTAGTGAAAGAAATAACACAACACTTTTTAAGCTCTTTTTGTGTTCTAAACACTTCGATTCCTTCCGCGTAACTGCTTCCAAACGCAGCGGTTGCTATAATATCAGCCGTTAATCTCCGAAACTCTCTGTTCATCTCCTTTTTCATCACCAATTGCTCTGTTTTATCATCACTCCTATGGATTCTCCACTCATCTAACATCCTCGATGTGCAATCCATCATCACTTTCGTCATGATCTGATCAATGAAATGAAGAATAATGACAACAAAGATTAGGTTAATTATATATGTCGCTAAGGGTTAATTTCTCGAATCGAGTTGAGAAAGAAGGATAAAAAAGACCTTGAGCCTATCAATGGAGAAAGCAGGGTTCAAGATTTTTTTATGGCGAACCCAACCCAATCAACACCTTCGAGAAAGATAAGTCCTTTAATTCCGACAAGCTTAAAGAACTCGGGTCTTATCTTTGGTTTAACAAAGAAACCTGACTTGCTCGACAAGATCTGTTTGACAAGTTCAGGATCTGAGATGCATAGCCTCGGCTCTGTTCCGTTCCAGGATAGAAATGTCTCTCCTAATAATTATATAGCATAGATAACTTGTGTGTTACGCATCATCATCTAAGGAAAATTCATTTAAACAAAAAATAAAGATGAAGAGAGAGATTAAGATGGAGAAAGGGCACCGTATAGAGACATCCATTGTTGATAATGAGGAAAAATACGAGCAAAAATATCATTGGAGCTTCGATCAAGAATCGAAAGATGAGATTCTCTCTTCATCTTGTTTATCTCGCCGATGTTTCCGTAAAAGATTCTGTATTTTGGGCCTGAGATTCCTTGTTTCTTGAATCTACTGGTCAACGAAAATGGCTGCCAAACAAGGATCATAAAAGCGTTGTATACCATGAGAACAACAAAGAGCAAAACAAGTTGTGCTAAGATAGGATTAATCGGGATTAGGAGCTCCATTGAAAGGACAAGCAATAGGTTTCTTTTTGGGGTTGAGTGTATAATTGTTGGTTTAGTGTTTGAAGTTTTACACTATGTAATGACATGCATTTATAACTTTTAAACTTAAAAGTTGTAAAGAAGTGTGAGGCCAGTGAGTACCGACTTCTATTTTAAACATGAAGTAAGCACAAACACGTCTGTTTATTTTCATTTTGAGGAAAAAAATAACTAATGAAATAAAATGTTCCTTATTTATGGTATGATGATAGAGTGGATTCTAAATTTGTCTATAACAAATATTGTTACGTAATAATGAAATTAGTAAAAGTATAAAAGAGACGTGGAAGTCTTCTAGATTCATATAATTACTCATGAAAGTAATCCTTCTGGGAGAATAATCTGGTACGTACATTTGAGTTCACACTTATAAAGAAGTATAATAAATATATAATTAACAGTTAGAATTAGAAGTGTTTAAATAAAAAGCTATTCTATTAAAATTGGAGAAGAAATAAAAAGTCGCAAGTGCCTTTTAAAGGTCTAGTTTCTATTACAGACCAAGTACAAAAAGAGTTGTATTAGAACTAAACCAAGTAGCAATCCAGATCATGAAACTAAATTTAACATTGCAAGTGAATATTTGTTAAGACTTAGCTATCCATTTTCTTTAACTTTAGTATCTCGTTAACTTTTGAACAATAATCAACTTTTTAAAAGAAAGAGCATTCACATTAATTCTTTCGCATATCCGAATAGATTGCCTTGAGTCTTGATTATGATTATGCTCATATGATATTTGGCAGCGTGTCGTGCTAGTTTAGCCGTTAGTATTTTCATAGGCTGCTCAAAAATTTATATCACAAATGTCGTCCAATTTACTAACGAGGATTTATTCCCAAAATAATATTTAGAAAAAACGGAATATATTATTCGGTCAGACCATATATGAGAACATGTATACGGTGGACATAAATAGGGTTTTTTTTAAATAATAAATAGGGTTTTTACATGCACTCAATTTTATATAATAAGATTTTTTAAAAATTTATGTGGAAAATGCTAAAATGGCTATGTAGGAACTTGGAAGTAAATGAGAGTGAACAATGTGGTTGAAACAAAGAGTGAGGACTTCATTAAAAGCAATGTCTCCAGGAGTCACGCTTGATGGCAAGTAAGACTTGATGAAAGTTTGATGATGATGATGAGTCATCAAAGATTTGTTACTCCGTATTTTAAATGTACCTTTCCATTAGTTTATATTACACAGATATATGTGTGTGTATGCCAATCTATTGCCAGAACATGAATCGATAAATAAAAACAAACAGTAAGAAGATTCAAATTAATGGATAAGGATCAAAGAATGTGAAAGCCTTTGAACAAAGAGAGAGGGATCATGTGAATCCAATACTCTTTCATGTAAAATCCCTTTGAATCTTTACTCTCATTCTACTATATATCACAAGTTTATCTTCAACTCTACACTTAGACTTCACCTCTTCAAAACTTTTTTCCCATATAACTAAATATATACTTCAATTTTTTTCCAAATGAAATCGGTATCTTTCTTCGCGATTCTTCTTCTCCATCTCTTTGTTAGTAGTAATAGTTTCCGATTGGATATCTTCAACTGTGAGTATTATTTGGCAATGACATGATTCATGATTAGAGAGAATCAAAATTATTATATATCTTGGTTATGTATCTGTTTAATACCTTAACGAGCGATTATTTGGTTGTTTCTTTTATTGCGAGGTTCTTGTAGATGTAGCAAGCGGGTCAAGCATACCGGATTGCTCGCACGCGTGTGGACCATGTAGGCCATGCAAGCTCGTTGTGGTCAGTTCAACATGCTCCGCCTCCGAGGCTTGCCCTGTCGTCTACAAGTGCTTGTGCAAAGGCAAATACTATCACGTGCCTTCCATCGCCTAACCCCTCCTGACGTCACATGACCACTTCGTTTACATTTTTAAGATAAAACTCAATACACTTTAAGACTTGAGAGATGCTATATTGTCTATTGTTGCTTTCCCAAGTTATTGTAGCGTGTGGTTGATTTGCCATGCCTGTAATAAAAAAGATTCGGTAATTTAACATGGAAACGAAAACGGACCAAAAATTGAGTAAAGTAAACGGTCGGGAAAGATGTAAAAAAGAAGAAGATAACATTAGATTATTGGTTTGTAAAGCACTGAGCCCAATACAAAATTTGACAAGTGATGAATGTAAGATCGTTTGAACAGAACTATGAAGATAAGGCTGCTAAGATCTCCTGAGGTTGAACATTGATGAAAAGAAGCTTAGTGGTCGCGGCGAACAAACTAATACTAATCCTAAGAGAAGACGTCAGATTTGATTTAAAGCTCTGTCTCAATTTCGTTGAAGTTCCAGTCTCTGACAAGGTCTCTTCTCACTGCACGGCTTCGCACTAACCGTGGCGAGGCTCCTTCTGCTATCATCAGATCACTTGCCTGAAAGTTGGGTTGTGGGGTTACCTTTGAAGATGATGCAGGGAAGGTGTTCGATCTTGCAGCTTGAATGAGTGATTTCCTTGTGAGGCAGCTTGCAATCACAGAGCATCTTCCTTCATTGTCTGAGCTAGAAACGGAGTAGCTTCTAAATGAGTGGGACGGGCTCTCTACACTATGGCACACGAGGCACGCAAAGCTCATTTTCTGCGTGAGTGAATATCTTGTGTGTGCCTTTGAAGTCACAAGAAAGACACTTGCTTTTTAGAACTCCTGCATTTTGACAAAAGCCAAAGGTTTTTAGCAACTTGCATGAGATGGAACATAAAATCACATCTGCTGCTATTTCATTTCTATGGAACAAGAACCTAAAAGTACTCTTCACAGGGAAAAAGAAGAACAAGAACTAAGCTAGCTATTCATCAAACTCAGTAAAGTAAGTTCCTCTAAACCCATTAGAAGCTTACATAACCAAAATCTGACCCGTTTCAAACAGCATTCTTGGCGACATTACATCATATGATCTTGAAAATTTCTTCTTCAAGATGGTTTTCGCTAACCACCATAAGTAGATAAAGAAAGCAAGACAAAGGTCATTACTTTCCACCTGATGAAGAATTGTAGAGCTACCAATAACTGGCAGCTCTCAAACCATATTAATAAGAGATCTACAGAACCAGACTCATCATGTGTTCAATATCTAGACAACACTTGATAGACTAGACTCCATTATCAGAAGCAAATGGAGGCCAAACTGAGGTCAGAAGGCAGGCAAATAAAATGGAAAGGGATCACAACATTCTACAATCCAGAACTTCTTCGCATGACCAGTGAGCAGTGACAGAAGAATTCAAGCGAATGCACTATGATAGCCCACAAAATCCCCTATCTCTAGCTTGGCCTAAATCAAGGTCTCTATCTCGAAAGCACATACGATTCTTAACCATGACTGATAGTGCTACAACAATAAACCCTCGACAGAAAATTCAACCTAGAGATACAAATTTCCGCTAAAATCCATCAACTGGTGACAAAATTTGTGAGATTAATGGAAAGATCCACAAGTATTCAATTCAAAGTGCGCGTTAGAGAGAGAGACGGAAGACTCGGAAAGCATGAGAGAAAGATTTGAGATCTGGAGACGCAAACTTACCCTTGGGAGATTCTCCGATTGGAATATGGTATCCGAAGAAGAAGAAGACGAAGCCTTGAGGCGATGATTCCTTACTTAATTCCAGGACCCAGAAGCCAAAGGCTAAAAGACTCGCGGCCGATTTGGAGGGGGGTTTATAGCTAAGTTTACTGCGCGTGGCAGACACGCGCCGCCACAAGCGAGGTTTCCCGCGTGCGAGGATGACTCGACAAAATGTGTAGTGACATTTTTATTTACACCATTTTTAACCGCTTCCAATTTACTATTTACGAGAGAAACTCGGTTAAGTGTTAACCATTAAACCCTTCTTATTTTTAATAAGTAATCTGGATTCAATTCTAAACCTGAGATACGGTTTATAAAAGTCTTTTTAACAATCTTGCATCGGCAAGTTCATTTGCTCTTTTAATCAGCAATTTCACAGCGGAAGTAAGGGAAACGAAAAAAACTTTTAATCACACATCTGCAAATTTACAGAAATCGAAAAGTCTTAAAAGACTTGTTTTCACACCGGTTTCTCCACAATCAGATTACGAAGATGATAGATACATTTGCTTACAAGCATTTTTCCTCTTTACCCCTTCTATGCAGAAGACCACACGACAATGTAGCATTCAGCTGAATCAACAGATAGAGAAGACAAGTAGTGTAAGCAGATTCATACATTAAGCCTACTCAGCTTTTGCATGTTTAAATTGCGTACCTTTATGAACTCGTTCCAGCATTTGTCCCTGCGGTTAGATCTTCTAATTCATCAACAATGGCGTTGTAGCAAAAGAAGTATTGGTCCTTTTAGAAAGAGTAAGTTGAACCAAGTCAGAACATGCATGAAGATGTAGCAATACAGAAACTTGATAGCTAAAAAGGTAACACAATTATCTATCCATAAGATTACCATGGTTTGAACCATGCCAATGCGTTGGCTGCGGAATATTGCAACGGTTTTAGCAAGATCCAATGCAGACATGTCGCCAGCAAGAATTCTCTGGACTGTGTTATGTATCGCACAGTATGTTCCGGTTCTTCCTATACCTGCACTGAAAGATTAAAAAAAAAACAATTCTCTCAGGAGACTTTGAACGACACTTGCATATAGACACACACATTGACATGCATCGTACCTGCAATGCACAATGATTGGGCCGAGACTAGGCGGTACTTGATACAGTCTCTTTAGAATTTCACGCACAGCCACAGTATCCCTGGGAACTCCATGATCAGGCCATTCCGGATACTGAATATGCAAAACGGACATGGGCTGATCCTTTGTCTGAACACACAACACCAGACAGTTCTCACTTTAGGTGAAACATGCCGGACCCTTAAAAGAGAGGAGAAATTGATCCGGTATAAATATACAGTAGCAAACTGTTACAAGATGCTTACCTCCCTGTAGTTAACCTCAAGATTCCGCAACAATAATGAAGTATCAGTATTCTTTATCCATTTTGTCATAATAGATATGTTCCCAAAATCTCGAGGTCCATCTTCGGCTTGAAAATAGTCCCCGCACTTTACGGTCTGTAAATAGAAGCCAGGTAAGTTATTATGAAAAAAAATCTATAACATCAGCAAGACAGTTGTGTATCATCAAGACATTTAGCTAGCAAACAATGAATTAATGTTTGACAGAATAAGACGGAATGACGTGTGAGTAGGACATCAGAACCAAATTTGGATGTTTGCAACGGATTCTAATATGCTATCGTCCAAATCGATCATAGGACTAATATACGCCTTGATGATCAGCTCATATGACTGTGAACATCCTTCCTTATTTCTAAGGGTGAGTTCAATCCATTACTATACGAGGGCTGGTGAGACTATATTATTAAGATAAATTCATATCAATTGGCCTCAAACGTAATTTTACTACACCCCGGGAAAGCAACACTGATCAGCGATCAAGGAGAAGATAACAATGGTGTTAATATCATCTCCTTACAAACGAACTTTTAGGAATGACCTCATCAATTATCAAACAAATAAAAGTGATACTCCTGTTTTGTCAAGCAAGCAACAGAACACCAAAGTAAAAGACTCGTACACACAAGCAAGACAAAGAAGTTTGAAAACCAAGTACCTTATAATTGTCAACCAATCGAGTGAGCATCACTATAACTGGGCAATGCTGCTGAATTACCATCTCCCAGAAGTCCTCCACCGTGTGTGGTAGAGGGCCTTGAGTAGCTATGAATTGAGAAATATTCTCAGACGACGAAGCCTGCAAAACATAAGCCATCGTAGAAAGTAGAAACCATCAAAAAGAATATAAATCACCAGAAAACTTCAGAAAAACCACAGGAAAAAATAGACAAACAAGAACTGTAACCTTAATGAAGCTTGCGTTCACATATCCCTTTGCAGATGATCGATAATCTTTGCATGGATTCAGAACAACCCTATTCTTGTCAACTAAATCCAAAACAGAAAAAAAAAACAAAAATTGATATGCAATCTGATTAGAAGCGTACACTACCTAGTAAAGCCTTGCAAAAAGGAGAGGAAATTTACATGGCACAACATCTGTGTATCTGTTTTTCTCAAAATTGACACCGTTCATAGCCACTGTACAGCTTAGCTGCATCTCCGATGACCGCATCCTATTAGCCTGCGTTCGAGGCGAGTCTATTATACATACATAACTGTGGAAGACTAAAATTGGTTGCCAGGAAGAACACTATGAAGAGGAAATTCTCATGTTTCTTGAGCAGCCCAAAAAGAGCGAGTAAAAGATGGATCTATTAACCTGCAAATTGGCAAACTCACGAGCGATGGAGTCAGGATCTAGGATCTTTTCCCGGAAAACTCCGAGAGCTTGGTGGCAGTGGTTGAGCTGATCGGGCGAGAGAGATAGTTTTGAAGGAGTCGCATCAGCGGATGAGAAATCGAAACGCCTCGAGTCACGGGAGCCGGTGGAAAGATTCGCGGTGGAAGGCGTATTCCCGGAGTTAGCAGTCGCCATGACCGATCGCCGGTGGGATTTGGCGCGACGGCAGGAACTGAGATTGCCCGTCGTGTGAAGCTGAGAGAATCGACCTTTGAAGTTTTTGATTGGCTCCTCTTTACTCTCTGTTTAAGATTTACTAACTTGCCTTTGATTGGGTGCGTTCTCTTTGACTGTGGAAATGGGGTGGAAATGTGACTATTCCTTTTGTATCCAATTATGGATACTATATTAAAGTTGATGACCATAATATTAAATTAGGTCTATGAATATTTTGTTAGTTATGTTTATAAATCTTTTGGCAAGCTTTTAAGCAAAGGACCCTGCTGTCAAAATAATTAGAAGCATATTTTAACTTTTGGTTTTCCAAATAAAATTGCTTAGGCTAAAACTAAAACTATCGCCAAAATTTCGGCGAATCACTTTAACATATATATAGAATTTAGCTTAAACGATTTATAGCATTATGTGTAAAATAGTTAAAACGAATCACTTAACATCAATTTTTAATTTTTTTTTTTTTTATCTTTTCAATCTGTTTCTAAATGTGTTTTGGACTTGATTTTACAAAATTTCTGATAATTCAAAAAAAAAAGCAACATAAGCAGCTAAGGAAACAACTAAACCACAAATTACTCTATTTTTTTTCATTATCATAGTGAATCGTCTTTTGATTAAAAAAAAAAATCTATCAAAATATGGAAGAGACGAGAAGGAAATTGCGAAGAATATTCGATTTTCCAATGAGAAAACATGTTTTGATACGACGCATGGAATCGGTAAAACCCCAACAACCCAAATTAGTTGTCCATTTACAAAAAAAAAATGCCTTTTCTCTTTATTTTTTTTTCATTTTTTTCTTTTGTGTAAAACAACCGCCTCTCATTAAAAACGCTCCTAAACACGTAACATTTTTTTACTCAAGTCGAAGTCTTTTCTATACAACTTTTCGAAGTTCTTGAATCCTCAAAATAGTTTCGCACTGGTTTTGCATAAAATATTTTTGTAGGCATCTTAGTTAGGACTTTGGATAAATTAAACAATAAACACTATTTCAGTAAGCCTAGAACTCTGTTTATAGAGTTTTAATTTTAAACAATAAACACTTTTTCTATTTTTTCATTTTCTTCATGATTTTTTTTTTTTGAGATTTAGACTCAAATCATTTATGAAATGTTGATGATGCGTCTACAACTTTTTAGAAGAGTATAGAATCTCTCAAAAAGGCGGATCACAAATATTTTATTCATACCGTTACCATATATGTCGATTTTACAAAATGCCTAATAGGTACAAACATCTTACCATATTATTCCTTTTTATACTTCAAAAAACCATAATGCTCATGATCCCATTCTACAATGTGGTTCCACAGTGCACTAGCACAAAAAACACCAACCATTAGCTGCCAAAGCTTTTTTTTCCAACTATTTGGCAATAGCAATCACAAAATCCTCCAGTGTTTTTGCAGTCTCAAAAGATCCATAAGTATCATCAAGGTGCTCGAATTGAATATGCTTACCAGTCGTCTTGAGTGATTGATTGATTCTTTTCTGGTTCCGGCTTGAGATCATTGGAAAATCCACTAAAGGAGGATTCCATTGCACTCATCTCACTCCCCTCTTCTTTCTTTGGATTTGGATCCTTCTTTAGATCTATCTTGACTATCATTCTTTTGGAGAGATTGTAGACAAATCATACATCTATTCAAAAGTTTTGGGGGAACATATGATCAATTAATTCTCTAATTTGACTATAATTAAGATAGTTAATATGTGAAAGTCTATAGATGAAGAGATACATGAAAAATTTAACATTAACTATTTTTTTAAATAAAAATAAGTAAATATTGTGGATAGTAACCGGTTGAACTTGATGAGTTTGAATATGAATATGTATCTTTATAATAAAGTTTTAACTTGGAAAAAATATAAAGATAAAACCCATAAAGAATAATATATTTTCAAAATATGGGTTACACAAACCACGGGCTGTTTCTTTGAGAGTATAAGTGAATGAATTATATAGAGAAATATTGAAAACAAAAATAACTTAGTTAGAGATGTTAAAAAAAAAACTAAATTAGATTAGGAGGGCATATTGTATTAAGGATTTGGATTTATTTGAAAGTTAGAGAGATTTAAGATAATTTAGAGATTTTAAAGATTTTGTAGAATTATTATAACAAATTTCAAGGTATTTTAAATGGTGATTAGTAGAGATTTCAAGATATTTGAGAAAATTACAATTTTAAAATTGAAAATTTTGTAAAAAAAAACATTTAAACCGCATTTCAGTCGATTTTTTCCAAAATAACCTAACAAACCAAAACCGAACAAAAAAACAAAATATTGGATGTTAGTATTAATAATGGGCATTTGGGTTGTTTCAATTTCTTCGGATTTTGATTTGTTCGGTTTGGAAGTCAGTTTGTTCTGTTTGGTTATAGTAGAATTAATTCGGTTTTTCAGTTTTTTTTAGGCAAAAAGTTAGTTTTCTTAAAGAAATTCGGTTTATATTGATACTTTCGGGTTTTTTTAGTTTTTTTGGTTTTTGGTTTGTTCGGTTTATTCGGTTATTTTAGGGAAAACCGATTAAAAACCAGTTTGGATATATAAAAAAATCAAAAAAAAAAACGAAGAACATCATGTTTGAAAGTGCCAAACCAAAAACCGAAATCGATTTTCAAGTTGCCAATCGGTTCATAGGTGAAAACCGAACCGAACCAAAAACCAAATTACCCGCTTAGATCGGTTCAGTCCTCTTCGGTTATAACCGTTTGTCCAAGACTAGTTAGTATGTTTGTCAAATTAATATGTTAATAGAATAATTATTTTATTTAAATTCTTTTAAATTAGGTTAATTTATTAAAAAATTCAAAATACACCATAATAGGTAGTATTTCTAAACACTAAATTTAACTACAAATTACCTCTCTCAAATAATTTGAAATTTTTTTTTATTTAATTAACGAAAATCTTTATAATTTAATAATGTGAGATTTTAAAGAGTTTTTATAAATGATTAATCTAATCATATATATAATGAGAGAGTTTTCTCTCCTCTTAAGGTGTCTACATCATCAAAAAAACAAAATTACATAAAAACTAAAATTAAATGACTCAATTAACTCATATTATTAAAAATTACATTAAAACTAAAGTTAAATAACTCAATTAACTCCTACATTATATATATATATATATATATATA
Source organism: Kernera saxatilis (assembly GCA_900406395.1). NCBI lineage: Eukaryota > Viridiplantae > Streptophyta > Magnoliopsida > Brassicales > Brassicaceae > Kernera > Kernera saxatilis. Next base: position 48,928 of record OVAY01000379.1, read on the forward strand.
TATATATGACTAGAATACAAAAAAAATTAATAGACATAATTTTGTAAGAAATAATAAATATAAACAATGTTCATTGGATAGAAAGTAATAATCTAAATGATATATTACTAAAAATAAATACAATACTATATAACATTTTATTGGTAATATTGACAAAATTGATTTTAAACCAATAATTATATTTAAGATTGACTTATATAAAAAAAAAATTGAAAATTTTTTTGAATGTAAAACAATTTTAATTGATATAATGAAAATCAATTCATGTAACGTTATTAAATTGTTTAAGTGAAAACTTAAACTTATGAATAAGTTAAATATCAGTAAATTGAAAAATATGATAGAATTGATTTTAATGATAAACTAATTCTCTTACAAACAAAAAATTCCCTTTATATAAAATTGGCTTTATTTTATTTTATTTTTTTGTCAAAAAGTTTTTTGTTAAAAATATGTAGAAAAGTATATGGCTGTTTAATTACAAAAGTAGCTTCATTTGGTTACAGAAACCCAAGGTGAACCGAACCTCAACTCTAAAATATGCCGAGATTATAATTTTGAGATTTTGAAAATATAAAAGAAAAGCTTGAAAAGTTGAAAGCAGTATAATCTACATATTTCTAAATAATAAGTCTTGAATTTTTTCACTAAAAACAAAGTAATTAATCAATGATCATATGATTAAGAATGTACACAATAAAATACACATATAAACAATGATATGTTATATTTGTACTATATCTCAAGTGAAAATACGGATCCATACCAAAACCGAAAAATAGATGATTGAGAGTTATTCCTTTATACCAAATGATTTTAGCCTAGAGGATTCGTTAAAGCAACATATTTAAGATTTTCAAAGAAAGTTGAGGTTATAATCCGAAATTGACATCTAAAAAAAACTACAAACACAAGCCGTCGAAAAGAAGATTGAAATCACACCATTATAGGTTGAAGTTGAAATCATATTCTTTTGAATTGAATTACCACAATATTCTTTTAGATATCGTGGTAAATAACAACTCTAATATTTTTATAATTTATTGTAATATAAAAATTATTTTAAAATACATGTAAAATTTAAAAGATTATAAATATCAAAATTAATTTATTTAACTTTAATGAATTGATATTATTATCAAATCCGCGCACAAGGATGTATTTCTAGTAACCTTAATAAAGAAGTTATATATGCGAGCTATCTTAATTTTACCAATATTTTTTTTTTTTTTATAAATGGCGTTTTCCAAAAAAAAAACAATAAAATATATTAATCAACTAAATACCAAAATTGCCGGAAGAGAACAAAAAAACACTCGAAAGTGAAACACAGCCAAATATTGACGGAAAATAAACAGAGCCAAAACTCTCTTTAAACCCTTCATCACACAGAAACCCTAAAAACGAACTCGCCGCTTCTCAGATGAAATCCATTTTCCGCACCATTTCTACCCGCCGTCATACCGGCCGCCGAACCTTCGCCGATACGGCGGACGACGCCTACAAATTCGTTAGAGACAGAGGCGTCGACCACGCGGTGGAAAGGGAGAAGAATCTCAGACCGCTTCTCAGCATCAAGGACCTCATCCGATCGGAGCCTGCCAAATCAGTTCCGATCTCTGTTATCACCACCCAGAAAGACTCCCTGCGAGTTCCCCTCCGTCCGATCGAGTTCATCCGGAGCTTCCCCTCCGTTTTCCAGGAGTTTCTCCCCGGAGGAATCGGCATCCACCCTCACATCAGCCTCACGCCGGAGGTTCTCAACCTCGACGCCGAAGAGCAATTGGTTTACGGAAGTGAGTCTTATAAGCAGGGATTAGCTGATAGGCTCTTGAAATTGCTGATGATAAACAGGATCAACAAACTTCCTTTAGAACTTCTCGATTTGTTGAAATGGGATTTAGGTTTGCCTCAGGATTACGTTGAAACCATGGTACCTGAGTTCCCTGACTATTTTAGAGTAATCAAATCGAAGTCACGCGGATGTAGTGGCGAATTAGAGCTGGTTTGCTGGAGCAACGAGCATTCTGTATCTGTGTTGGAGAAGAAGGCTAAAACAGCAGGAAAAGGAGAGTATTCTAAAGGATCGCCGATTGCTTTTCCTATGAAATTCTCAAACGGTTTTGTGGTGGACAAGAAGATGAAGAAATGGATCGATGAGTGGCAGAAGCTGCCATATATTTCTCCTTATGAGAACGCACTTCATTTGTCGGCGACCAGTGATGAGTCTGACAAATGGGCGGCTGCTGTTTTGCATGAAATCATGAACCTTTTTGTGTCGAAGAAGGCTGAGAAAGATGCAATTTTGCATCTTGGTGAGTTTATGGGCTTGAGGTCGAGGTTTAAGAGAGTTCTCCATAACCATCCCGGTATCTTTTACTTGTCAAGTAAGCTTAGGACTCACACTGTGGTCCTTAGAGATGCTTACAAGAGGGGGATGTTAGTAGAGAGCAATCAACTGGTGACAAGCCGGAACCGTTACATGAAACTCATGAGTAAGGTTAAGAAAGAAAACAATGCAGTGTCTAGCAGAAAGAGAGAAGACAAGGGGAAGGTAGAAGGAGATGTTTGTGAAACCGATGCAAAGGCTGAGAATGATGACATTTCTGGTTCTGAAGTCGAGGATGAGCGTGAAGAAGATGTTGTTGATGACGACGAGGATGATGATGATGATGATGATGATGAAGTGGATCAAAACCAGAGTCGGAAGCGTGGTCGTAGAAATTCAAGTCCAAGAGCAGGTAATAGGAGTTTTGGGAAATCAGGTTCACAGGAGAAGCCACATTCAAGTCCAAGAAGAGGTAAGAGGAATTTTGGGAACTCAGGTTTACAGGAGAAGCCACGATCAGGGAGCAACAAGATCAAGTTAACGACAGAGAAGAGGAGCCAGATGTCTTAAAGACTGAATCAATCCTTACTGGTGGCTACATTTTCAGCTGGTCCGTTCCTTCTCATGTGTAGAATCTCACTCTAGTATCTTTTTCATTCTTACTTCTTAAGGGAAATAACCAAGTTTTGTTAAAGAGTTGATAGTCCATAGTTATGCTCAGACCTTAAATCTGAAAGAATCTCTTGTTGCAGAGCTTCTTGAGATCTATCCTCAAAGAGAGGTCTTAGAGAATTCGGGACTTGGCGACATGAGAAGAGTTATGGCGAGATGTGACACAGAACTGAGAAAGGAACCAGCAGCAAATGGAAAATTGCACAGCATATCACAATGTCAGAACTCAGAAGCAGTCTTCATGTAAACTAACCATTGGATCGTCAATTGAGTTGAGCTGTTGCGCAAGAAAAAGAAATAGAAAATCTTTGAGAGCTTCATCTGTAGAGAAGCTTTAGGGTAAAAACTTACATTTAACCCTCTTGGACCATTTTAGAGGTATTGGCTTAAAAATTGTACCCCTGTCTAGCATTTTTCCAGCTTTTCTATATAAGATTTGACAGATTGGTTTCATGTTGTCTGCTACAAATCACAAAAGAAATTGCTACAAGCCGCACCTCATCCATTATTTTGGGAGTTTCATAACATCAAATTAAAATCCCAATCTCTAAAATTCAACTGTTCTTATTCACTGTGTTATTCACCTGGTTCCTAGATAGATCTGAATTTTTAGCCCATGACATTTGGTTTGCAACAATTAAAGGTATGAATCAGAAACTCAGATTGGTGTGACACGGTTCTTCTAATTCCATAGTCGAGACTTGAAGTGCCCGACAAAAAGGAGTCCTTTGTATGGGGCTAAAATGGCAATGGTATGTCCCAAAGTTTTTGGGAACATCTGTGTCTGTGTCGGGCTTTGAATCATTGTGATTCTAAAAAATTTAAATGCATTGTACCCTTTCCTCATCATCGTTTATTGGCCCAACTTAACATAAGTACAGATTTTCAAAAAAAAAAAATGTTTTTTTTTTGGTTGGTTGTGGGATAAAGGACTATAGACATGCATTCAATGGTGCTTGGCTTAATATGGCCAAAAAAGGTTTCTTACAAGCTTTTATTATATTCCCCCTTTTCACCATTTCTGGCAAAAAGCCTTATTCGATATTTTTTTTGTTTTAATTAACTATTAGTAGTATTAATCTTGCTTTCAAGTTTCAATATTGATTAAGCTTCCAAGATTTCAATGAGCAAACTCACTAAAAAAACCGAAACAACACAAAACATTAACCAAAGGAGTCAACAACACTCTTCACTAGTTAAAATACCCAAAATACCCCCTCAAAATCAACCATGCAACAATAATAGGTCTCGCAATTTATTACAAAACACCACCCAACTTCTCATCACTCCCATTACGATCATCCAACAACAACAAGGACGACTCTTCATCTTTCCCAACTTTCCTCATCTCCAAACTCGTCAACCTCATCGCCCTCACCGCTTCCCCTTCCCAATCCGTCTTCGCCAAAACCGCGTACAATATCGAAACCGCGCAAGCCGCTTGAGCCGAAAGCAACCCAAACCACAACCCACTAAACCCAATCTTCAACCAAAACGCTAGTCCAACCGCCACAGGCGTCCCAACGAAATAAAACGACCCAAGATTAATGTGTGCCCCGACCGCAGGCCGAGCTGTCCCTCTTAGAATCCCGCAACCCGTGGTCTGCGGGCAATTCCCTAGCTCGCATAACCCGACAATTGGCATCACGGAAGCAACCAACACCTTGAGTGGCTCGTAGCCAGTGAATAACCCGGCCCAGCGCTCTTTTAGCACCACGGTCCAAACCACATTCAATGCTCCTATTACAAATGCGCAAGCTAAAGCCACGTTCGCAGCTAGCCGAGCCTTGTATGGTCTACCTGCACCGAGCTCGTTCCCAACCTGCGAATATTATTAATGAAAAACCCAAAAATGAAATCTTAAACTTCAGTTATTGAAGCCAACCTTTTGTCACATGTAAAGGAAACACAAAAGGACAAGTGAAAAAAAAAAAAAAAAAAAAAAAGGGAAAAGGGGTTTCGANAAAAAAAAAAAAAAAAAAAAAAAAGGGACAAGTGGTTTCGATGCGCTTGAAGAGTGTCATGAGATTGGCAACAATAAAATAGACCACATTTGACTACTTTCTTTTCAACCACTTTTTTTTTTTTAATTATTTTAGGTATGTTAATGTCCAATCACATAGCACGGGGTGATCTATTAATGGAAGCTGATGCAATATTTTTCACAATCTCCACATCACTTTGCACGTTTTTTATCCTCTTTTTTTTCTTCTTTTTCGAAAAAGCTAAAACTAAGTGATTACTAAGCCGTTAAGAAATTACACATCCATAATTTGGAGCAAGTTACAATAAAAAAAGTTTCAATCTTTCTTGAATAATGTTCTTCACCTACACGTTTTTTCAACAAAAAAAAACACTAGGAAACAGAGAGCCTTCTAAACCATTAATGGGTCCTCGGAAACACACAGAAAAAAAACAAACTGATGCCAATAACAAGAACAAAGTACAATCACAAAATAAAATAAATAAATACACAAGAGCAAAGAACATCTAGTAAAACCTTGCTAAAAAAACAGAACAAAGAACATCAATCTTTCTGTAATAACGTTAATGCCTCTTATTAATTGTTTTCACACCTTCAAGTTCAGAAACTTTAAGTCCTAATTAATTTAATTAATTACTCCTACCCTCTCCAATCCAATCAAAAGCCAAGAAAAGGAAAAAGACTAGTCTTGTCTAAAAGACGTTTCATCTACACTTATGATTTTTAACTTTCAATTTTCAAACCCAAATCAACTTACTCAATCATTTCTTGACTCAAATCTTGACCAACTTAATCAACTTAGTCAATAGTCTTCCACTAAACCAATCAATCCACAGAAACAGAGAGATAGATAGATAGAGTCACATACCCGAGCAGAGACGCATCCAGCTAAAGCCATAGGAACAGTATACATAAGACTCGTGGTCTGAATCAAAATCCCAGTCGCAGCCACCGCAAGCTTAGGATTCTCCAAGTAACCACCCATCACAATCACAATCTCATACCACCACCACTCCAAACATATCCCCAAACAGCTCGGAACCGCCACTCTCATCAACGGTCCTAACCCTCCAACAAACTCCACCAAAGACGACGACGACTGATTCGCCACCACCATAGACCCACTCACTCTCTTCTGCAACTTCCCACTTACCCAAACATAACCCACCAAAAGCCCAACCATTATCAGATTCGTCACAACAGACGCAATCGCCACACCAGGAACACCCCATCTCTTCACCATCACGAGCCAATAATTTAGCGGCACGTGGAACGCAACCGCCGCTAACGTGCACCACATCATCGGTTTCGTCACCCTCTGTGACCTTAGATAAACCCGTAACGGCTGAAGCAGAGTGTTTGTCAAAAGGTCAGGAAGCGCGTAGAGACAGTACTCAGCGGCTGTGGCGGTTATCTCCGGGTCTTGACCCATGAATAGCATGATGGGTCCGAGGTTGATCCAGAGTAGGCTGATGGGCACGGAGGCGATCAAGAGAATCACGACCATACGGTGGAGAGAGAGGGAGAGGAGATCCCAGTTTTTGCTACCGAAGGCTTGGCTACAGACTGGCTCGAGACCCGAGGCGAGTCCTACGAGGACAGAGTAGCCTGTGATGTTGGTGAATCCGATCGAGAGAGCTCCTCCGGCGAGCTCGAGGCTACCGAGACGGCCGAGAAAGAGTACGGAGACGACGGCTCGTACGTAGACTAGACAGTTCATTGCTGTGATTGGTAAAACCATAGCCCAGAGCTCTTTTAGCTCCTCTATGACTTGAGGAAGAGTTGGGTTTTTATGGGACGAAAAATCGTCTGATGGGTTTTTGTCCTCCATTGATTTTTTTATGTGTTTCGATGTTTCTGAGATTCGATCAAACAGTAGTGAGCTTGAGGAACCTCTGATACTTTAAACAAGGTGGAGAGAGGAAGCCATGGGAGGGATAAAGTTGCGAGCTTTACGGTGAAACAGAGAAGAGATATGGAAGACGTGAAACAGGGGAGCTAGGAAGGAAAGCGAAAGAAAAAAAAAAGAAAAAAAGTTAAAAACGCAGAAAATAAAGATCTGTTCGTTTGTCTCCTGAAAGTGAAAGGAGGAAAGGTGCAATAAATAGAGGAGAAAGAGTGTAAAAAAAACAAAATTATAAAAAAAAAATAATTAATTGAAAATACAATATATTTTAAATACAAACAAAAATTACTAGTAATATTTATGGGTCTGAGTAGGCCTGGACAAAATATCCGGAACCGAAAGAACCGAACCAAATTATATCCGAAAAAATGGTACCGAACCCGAACCAAAATTAATAAAATATCCGAACAAATCCTAGATTCGTATATCTGAAGAACCGGAATCGAACCCGATCCGAACCGAGAACCGAATAGATATCCGAAAATACCTGAAATATAATAATAAACCCAAAATATTAATTATATTTAGAATTGATATAACCAAATTATCTAAAATAATAATTATAAACTTGAATATATCAGTTATTTTTAGATTAAAATACCCAAAATAATTAAAATATATGAAAATTATTAGTTATATTTGTCAAAACTTAACCAAACTTTCTTTAAATTTAATAAAATTTTTAATTTTTCCAAATAATTTCGGGTACCCGGATCCGACCCGAACCCGAATGGTACCGAATCGAATCCGAACCAAAATTTTAAAATACCCGATCGGTACCAAATTTTCTAAAACCGAAATACCCGAAACCCGAAAGATCCGACCCGAATCCGAACCGAATATCCAAACGCCCAGCCCTAGGTCTGAGTGGTCGCAAATCGGAGGATGAAAGGTTTTTCATGCCACAGATTAAGGCTGGGCGTTCGAATATTCGGTTTGGATTCGGATCGAATCTTTCGGATTTTAGGTTTTTCGGTTTTAGAAAATTTGGTACTGATCGGATATTTTAAAATTTTGGTTCGGATTCGGTTCGGTACCATTCGGGTTCGGATCGGATTTGGGTACCCCAAAATTATGAGAAAAATTAAAAAAATTGTTAAATTTAAATAAAATTTGGTTAAGTTTTAACAAACATAATTAATAATTTTCATATATTTTAATTATTTTGGGTATTTCAATATAAAAAATGATTGATATATTCAAGTTTATAATTATTATTTTAGATTAATTTGTTTATATCAATTCTAAATATAATTAATATTTTTGGTTTATATTGTATTTCTGGTATTTTTGGGTATCCATTCGGTTCTCGGTCCGGATCGGGTTTGGTTCTGGTTCTTCATATATATAAATCTAGGATCCGTTCCAATATTTTATCAATTTCGGTTCGGATTCGATACCATTTTTTTAGGTCGGGTTCGGTTCGGTTCTTTCGATTCCGGATATTTTGTCCAGACCTACAATGGATTACCACAGCGAAAAAATGCAATAAGGTAAGAAAAAAAACAAATAATCTAAGAAGATGGCAAGAAAAGACGAGCACAAATTTTTTTGGATGGTTTATTATTTATTATATATTATTTTTCTATCTAGTAAATTTTACTGGATATTTTGGGTCGGGTTCGGGTTCAATTAGGTTCTGTCGGTTCCGGATATTTTATCCAGGTCTACAACGGATCACCACAGCAAAAAAAATGCAATAAGGCAAGAAGATGGTAAGAAAAGATGAGCACAAAATATTTTGGATGATTTATTATTTATTATATATTACTTTTTTATCTAGTAAATTTTTACACAAAAGATTAATTAGTAAAATCATCTAAGAAATCAGAAATAAGAAATCTGACTTCTTTCCGAGAAATTAATGTTTTTTCAAGTCAATTGAATAGATAGTACATTATCTTGAAAAATCGAAACATGAAGATAAGCTTAAAGTTTTCCACCGTCATGAAAACAACTTTACTAGAGAAATCCCCTTTGGTTTTAGAATATGGTTTTCTTCACTTTGTTGTCGATTTACGAAAACAATATTTTTTCGATGAATTTCCGGTATATATTTGAAAAGTTTAAAAATCCATAGATTATTATACCAAAACAATAAACTACAATTCTTGCTCACTATGTAGAATGATTTTTCATACGAAAATTCAAAGATCCTAGATCAATTGCAAATCAATTTAGGATTAACAAACATCGTGTAACTTCTAATCTTTTTATACAACTTTTAATGATATTAATTTTATGAAATCAATTTTTAACTTGATCTCAAAAATTATTCAGCTGTTAATATATATAATTTGTAATCTCTTAGTAACTTCCATGGTATAAGAAACTTCGACGTTTTGCTTTTTCTTCGGGCATCCGTACAGGAATTGGATACATATGTCTATCAGTGTATATCTCACAACAACAACAAAAAAAAGAACATAATTTCTGGATATGTCGTATTCTACAATACCAGGTAGATATCAACGCACAAAACAGATGTACACTTTGTTTGAGAGTGATTGCAATGGACCAGGTTCAGGGCCGGTTCTGATCGTATGCCGTAGGTGCATTTGCACCGAGTTCAGGATCCAAATTTAAAAATTTTACATTAGTCGAGGGCCCAAAATTAATATTATAAATTTTACACTGAGTCGAGAGCTCAAAATTTTCTAAATTGCACCGGGTTTCTCCAACAATTAAGCCGGCCCTGACCAGGTTCATGTGTTCTTGATATGTTCACCAAAAACCTATCGTCTTCATTGTTTAATGAATCCACTTCAGTAAGAGTCCTCAAACTTGAGTTTCATAATGCTAGAGGGTCGATAGAATTCACTGATATTTGATTTGATTTCAAATAGTATTTGCTTGTTAACAAATCTAATTTATAATCAATTGGATATAGAAATTGTACCGTTGATATTTTGTCATGAATGAAATTATCATATTAAGGAGAACCCAATCATTTTTATATAAGATTGATTATTGTATCATCTCTCCAAGGTAATCAAATGGACAGCGAAAACAAAATATGGCAATAGATACGATATTGAGTAGTAGATACTAAACTTTTTTTTTTTTTTTTTTTTTATAACTCAAGGGTAAATCTCATGTCTATGGAGTAATCCAGATTAATCCTCTGGAGAGGTGCAGCCTACGGATAGACCTTCTCTCCGAATATGCAAATAGGTCGAAAGCAAAGATCTATATTCGTGTGGGTGTCCAAGAACAATGTGTTGTAGTTTCACACAGCAGATGCATTGAACTTGAAACATGTTGGTGTTCCAGACCCGTTTCCTTATAATGTCAGACTAAACAGTGGACAAACGAATATGAATTTATATAAGAAAACAAAATCACCTGCAATGTATTACTGTTTTTTTTTAATGAGAATTGTTGTCCGAGAGAATACAAAGAAAAACAAATAGGGTGGGGTGCATGACTGAATTAAGGGGTCAAAAGGTAGGAGACGCAAAAAGAATATTAATAATTTATCCCATTGTTGTTATTAATGAATATAACTACCTGTTTTGTTGGAGATTTCATAATTTAATATTGTTTTATAAGAAGTGATTTAAATTTAACTTAATAATTAAAAGAATATAGCCATTTACATTGTGTTTTAGTGGTTGTGCTTGTGTGCTCTATTTGATGAGGACCACACTTCAAACTTTCATATGTGTGACAATTGTAAAAAAAAAAAAATAGAAAGATAAAATGTTATCTGATATAATATTATCAGCAAATCTATTTATATATTTTGATGAAATTGTAAATTTTGTCCAAAACATTTAAGATGATATTTTTTTTTTGTCGGAAGGGGTATTATTAGAAAAATGTATCACTATCATTGAATTTTTAACGTTAATCGTGTTTGTGTTAAGATTTTCATATGAACCATTAATTATCAACAAAGAAGACATTGTAGACCAATACGTAGATGCTTAGTCTCATGTAATTTAGAACATGGTTGTGGCAGGATTGTAGATTAGCAGGGTGATTGAGAAAGGCTCTAATCGCACGGTACAAGGTATCAAGAGGTGAGACACATAAAAAAAAAAAAAAAAAAAAAGGGG
>OVAY01000380.1:9886-38150 GCA_900406395.1 Kernera saxatilis
ACGTTTTCTTGTTGTAGCCAATTAAATAATGGTTCTCGCTTCATGATGATGCAAGGTATTTTTATAAACTATACAAGTTTCTTAAATATATTATTTTAATAGTATTAAATTATTTAAAATATTTAAATTAATCATATTAAAATATATATTAAATAAATTTTTTAAGAAGTTATAAAAGTATTTAATTTTAGAACCATTTTTTTTCTTTTCAATTTTTTTATTATTTTTTATTTTTTAATTGTTAAAAAACCATTGAGATATTGTTGATGGAGATGTTCTAACGGTCACAAATAGCTCCCGAAGAAATTGTATTGTAACGTCAAAAAAACATCTAACGGTCTAGAATTGTAATCGATCTCAAATTCTCTACAACAAAAAATCTGTGGAAGTGGAAGAAGAAAGAGTTTCTTCCAATTTTTGCACTTTATCACAAACATCTCAAACTTACAAAGCCACCTGAGTAAGCTCTTGCTTAGACATTTTTTGCTCAGATCATTAACACAAGAGAGAGAATCAATGGGTTTAGATGTTTCAAAACATTTAATTAGCTCCATTGTTCTAAAAAGAACTGGGTTTGTGTCCTCCTATTCTTGAGAAATGAAACCGACAGAGTGAACACAAAATGTTCTTCTCAGGTGTTATTAACCAAAAAACAAAACAAGAGTTGAGTCACAAACTCATCATCTTCCTGCAAAACATAATCTCTCTCTCTCTCTCAGTAAAATGTACAGTAACAATTTAGGAACGTTTCCATTATTTTTCATGGAAATGTTTCCCACCTGTAATTATATAACAACCTAGAACCTCCATGTCAGCTAATTCCTCCTTAAATAACCTTCCTTTTTCTTAACTTACTCTGATTATTCAGCAGGAACAGCTTAACGCAGAATTGCCAAAACACTTAGCTTTGTGTTTGACAACTCTGGCGTTGTGAGAGAATCTGCGGCTTCTAGGGGACAAGTGAACTCTGTCCATCATGTTGATCTTAGGAGCATCAAGAATTGCCTTTGGTAGAGATAATGCCCATTGCATTCCCCATATTGCGAGTGGTCTCATGTATATCAATGACCGGTAATGCCCATCCATTGTCCAACCTTCTGGTGTCTGGAACCAATATCTGTATCCAGTTCAAACAGGTCAAGTGAAATGAAACCTTCTAAAACTAACTAAACGCCTAAGCCATCATCATCATGCTCGAGTATTACTCAGTTACACTTTTACACAATACACATTTGTTGTCTTAATTGTTCTACCACTTATGGATACCATCAATATCTAAACCAGCTATAGCAACACCGTTTAATATTTTCTAACATTTTGACCTTCTGTATAGATTCTTAAAGACTATTAATTCTTCCAATATCAGTGTATTTCAGTATATTAGTTGTTTTGATTCATGGTGATATCGTTGTTCTAACCGCATCATTGACTTCATTATTACCATATTTCAAATTTTCATTTTCTATGTATTTTTATAACTACTTTCAATGTTTAGCATGCAACAATGTCATTTTGAAACGTATATCTATGTTTGTGTGTGTGTGTGATACCGATAACATTGAATAGACTGGATAAACTTACCCGAAACCTTCTTCTGACCAGCCAGCTGTGAAAATTCCTTCAGCAGTAGTGAACCCTTGTTCTTCCATTCCAGAGAGGATCATAGTAGCTGCAGCTCCATAAGTGACACCTGTCCATATCTCACGCGACTGCATGCATGTCTCATCCACTTTCCCATCAGGATGCATCCCATTTACAGCACCCATTCTACCTCCTTTGGTCTTCATCACATTGAAATCAAAGATCTTTTGCAAAGTGCTTCTGATTTTGGAATCCTCGAAAATTGAAGGCAGCCCTGAAGATGCGGCATACCATTGACCCGCCAGCTGATCAGTCTGTATAGATTTGCTGTTCCCGCTTGCCCCGCTGTCATAATTGAAGTATGATCCGTTCCAGAGTTTCACTTCCAGTGCTGCCTTTGCATTCAAAAACTTATTCTTACACAACTCTGCAAAGAATTTGTCACCGATTTGGAGAGCCATTGCCGCTGCAGCTTGAAGAGCAGCCAGCCACAGGCAACCGCAGTAGGCACTCACGCCATGAACAGTCCATGTATCATATGTCTGATCTGGGAAACCATCATTCTCTATTAGATCGTCATTGTCTCTATCAAACTGTTCCATGTACTCCATAGCAGCACGAACTGCGGGCCAAACATCTATACCAAATTGGTAATCCCCTGTGGCTGCAAAATCTCTATACACCTGAAGCACAAACTTTGGGTTAAGATCCTTCCACTTGCTTGTGTCATGTATGTTGTAGGCATTCATTTCGTTCCATGGATCATGCATCCCTAGATCGTGAGGAACAGCGCCTCTGACCTTGCGAATTCCCCAATTTCCCTCTGCTAGGAACTTAACCTTCCTCCCATCTTCAGACAACACAGCTTTAGCAAAATCCCGCTGGATATTTAGTTCAATCTTTGGAAATAACATAAGGAGCGCATATGATGCGTAAAAGTGCACATCATATGTGCACCACATCAAATACTCGACACCTTCCAAGTACAAAAACCGGCCAACATCATCTTCATCATCTACGTGCCGAGTGTCGACAAATAAACCATTCCTTTTGTGAATAACTGATGCTTCCCCATTGCTTTTTATTCCATTGCTGTCACAATTATCAAGGTTATTCTGCTGGTCTTTATTGTCAACTCCACTTGCTTTACCATCTGAATGTCCTAAATCCGATTGTTTAAGCTGACTATTCCCATTGGCATGGAGTGAAGCAGAGTCTGCAACAGAAAAAGTTTGAGAAAGTAATAAGATATTTTCAATAATAAAAATTGAAGCAACAATTTTTTTGTTAAAATCACAGAGACACAACTTTATACTAGTCTGCCTATGAGGCATATAGATGTGTACCTATCCAGACTGTACCACCGGCTACGAGAAAATAAAGCTCGTTGAACAGAGTGAACTTGTACCTAAAATACCAAAAACAATTCAGTGGACAACGAGAAGAGAGCTAAGTATTAAAAGTTAACCTATTATGGGATACATGAATATGCAGTACAATAAAGATGCATTGTGATGATCAGGAAATGCAAAAATTGCAAGTAACTGCAACGCTTTGAGTATACAAAGAAAGGTTCCAAAGCAATTACCACTCAGGGAGCCTGTCATCTCTGAGAATGGGATTTTGCCATGCCTCAATATCTTCCTCCCACCTCTTATAATCTGAATTTGAAAACCAAAGCTAGTCACTAATACATAAGCCCCATTTTGTGAATAGTTTCAATTAACAGCAGTATCAGATATACATCCAAACCGAACAGTGGCAACTCAAGTGAAACATAAGACGCAAAGACATTGACACCACTATACATACGTGTTAGTGCATCATGCACAAGGTCCAGAGCTGCTCTTGGCGAAGTTCCATAAAATTTAGTGTATCTCCTGCAAACCGAAGACAGACAAGGACAGAAAATAGAACTCAGACAATTGCCAGTGTTTGACATACGACATTGAAATATTGGTTAATATCTTATCTTCTAAACGCATATACACTTTTTACATATATTAACTAGTGTACGGCACTATGCTTATCATCAGCTTGTTTAATACTGTTTCCAGCTCTCAGATTTAGTCTTTTGGGATATTAATAAAAATGAATAAGACACATGGCTGAGAGTCTTCAAAATTTAAAAGGAGATCCAGCATCAATGAGAAAATGTAAACTACATGGTATACAGAAAACTGACGCAATGGAAAGGAGTAGTAGCCATTTTCATGACAACATTATGAAAATAAGTTGGTGATAATAATCGACAAGCAAACAGCTTAATCTCTCAATTTTAGGAATGTTGTATACTTTATTTACCTGTCATATGTGCTTCCCTTTGAGAATTTCACTTTTGGTGATGACCATGAAAGAGCAAAAGATACAGTGCACTTGCCATGAGCCTCTACCCATGCAGAAGCGGAGACTGCTGCACAAATAGTGTCTCCAGCTGATGAAGGCATGCTCGGGCCACTATTGAAGTTTTCTTGATCAAATTTCCCATCCTTTGAGATAGAATATCTGAATGTCAGTCTCATTTATAACAATTACTCCAGATATATAAAACAAACGTTCTTACACGACTGACAATTCAGAACAAAAAATCAATTATAGAGTCAATAGCATGTTTTGAGTCTTTTGACAAGGTATGAAATCCACATGCAAAGTCTGAAAATGATGATGCAAAGAAAAGTCACCTTTTCCATTTTATCCCACATGTCCTTTGCTGTAAAACAACTATCTTCAGACAATCCAAAGCATGGGAAAACAGTCACATTCACATTCTGAGTCTCACAAGCAGAGATCGCAAATGTGACAGGAGGGTTTCCCTTGCCTGTCCTGCAAAATTATCACATTCAAATAAAATCTATTCACTTAAAGAAAAGAACACAACCTTCTACTGCAACAAGATATATTCTACCAGATCAACTTCATCAATGGAGCATGTGAATAGATAAGCCGGGAAACAGTGTCAAACACTCAAAAAATGACGAACAGTGTAAATTTTTTAGCAAGAGGATTTACTTGGAGATCCTTCCTTTATGCAGAGAGTCAGGATAACGTGCATTCCACCCATTCAATAGAAGACATAAGAGAAAGCATAAGACTATACTATACATTCATGCAGACACAGGCACAACACAAGTACAGGCTTCGTACAGGAAGCAGACTGCAATGGAAAAGTTGGTACTTCGAGATCAACTGTCAACTACTCACACAGAAGTAGAATCACACTACAAAAGAGTTCAAAAGATAAGGAGACGCGCATACACTCGGATAGATAATGCAACAAGATAAGACCGGTACATTAATAGTATGAACGCTGTGTGACTTCAAATGTAAGGAACGTTGCTTTTAACAAATAACACTTCAGGTACTGCCATTTCCTAAACGTCATCCATTAAACCAACAAGAAAGAATGGTAACATGGACCACACTTTTCAAATCTACCACGAGATATATGCAAACCAACAGTAATTTATAGCTATTAAGGTAAAATGACTTACTTGTGATGTAAGAGGACACCAGAGACCCCATCTTCGCCTCTGAAATGAAAAAAAGGAACCAAACAAAAGATTACACATCGACTTGAAGCCATAATCACTTATAGAAAAGATGTCACATATTTCTCCTTACATGAAGGGCTCATTCACATGACCCCCTGACATATGCGAAGTCCCACCAATTGAGTTCTGCACAATACAAAGCTGGTAAACATATCGTCCCTCTCCTCTTCTGGATATAGTGTAATAGAAAGAATCAGATGCCAACTCACCGCCCATGTAAAAAGAAGGCTGACTTTTGCCCTTTCCTTTCCCGTGTTCACCAACTAAAACAAAAGTAGTAACTCATAAGGTTTTCCTCAGATTCTGCTTGAAGGTGATTGATACTCTACACATGCTACCATTTCGGATATTAAAATATAAGAATATATAGAGGTCCATTAACTAACTTGCTCTGCCATCAAACAATCAGAACTAGAGTAATTAAATAATTTCCCTAAGAGTAAGATGGATGGAATATCCCAGCAAATAAACTGTCTCACATATTTGATGCCTGGGCTACAATGACAAGCCCATGGCAAGTCCATCTATATTGGCGTTTTGATAACCTGCTAATCTAAGGAAAAAGCATCACTACAGACCCATACATGTGGAATGTGTGCTGTCTAGATATTCAGAACTTTTAGAACTACGATTTTTCCTATTTACAGAGGCAGCACCAACTCCATATGAATATGCACCAGATGAAAACATTACTTACTGTATATACGAAAACAGCTGCTGGAAGGCTACTATCTCGGTAATTGTTTGGTATAAAGGGCGATATTTGCCGACATGAAATCTTTAACTCTGGGTCAGGCTCACCTACAAACAGAAGCATAATTACAAGTGATATACCGAGAGAAATATGCTAGCCTTAAAAGACAAAGTCGCGAAGGTTGGTACCATCATATACAGTCCAGGCCCGAGGAAATAGCGCATGATAAGTTGAATGCTGCCCATTCAGATTCCAACCCCATGAAGAAATACCCTTATCACGTGATTTTCTAAGACCATGAAACCAGTCCAAGGTACGTGAAGTAGAAAAAAACTTGCATAGTTGAAATAGAGGATAATTATAAAACAGATTCTTACCCTAAACTTCCATGCTGGCCTGGAGCCAAAACTGATGCATACTTTTTGTGCCCACCATCTCGAGAAATAAAAATCTGCAAAGAATGGGCCAAGGAAATGTGATAAGAAACACAAGTGACAAAAGTTTAAATGACAATTGTTAAGAAACTTGGCACATACTTTACAAACAAGAAAACATTTACTGAGGAAATAAACTACCATTAGAATAGCATACTAATTAAATGATGAGCAGAACATGGGTAACTCTAAAAAAATACTAAAGATCCAGTATTAACATAGGCATTGAAAGAATATCAACTGTAGTGGAGTTACCATACCACCATGACGAAAATTTTGCAAAAGTAAGATTTGCAATTGAAGAAAGAACAACTATTAGGGAGGATTTTAGCAGAAAACGATGTTTATGCACTTGCAAAAGATTACAAAGCTTTCAATGGTCCAAACGACCGTACAATTGGAAGAGAACATTTTCTGTTGCAAGATCCAGAAATAGTAAAACACTGAAAGTATAAAAGGCTACACTAAAGGAGTCAAACAAGGTAACAATGGAAGTAACGATTCAGGGATTCAAAAAGCATGCATTTCAAGTCCACTAAGGTCACAGAAAAAACTTACGGAAAACTGATTAGACATCATAGGTGATGGATCACACGTTCCAGGAATAATTTGCCACTGCTTAAACTCACCCCTGAAGCCCCTAGATATGCTTCCACTTCTGCAATTACCAGCAGCATTGGTAAAACCTAAGCTACGAAATTATGGCCAATAAAACCAAAAATCAGAGGCTATCTTCTATGTACCCCATTCCTCCGAGTGGAACACCTTGGGATGCAGATGGTTTGCAGTTCTCTTTGGTGAAAGGATCGATAGGTGCTTTCTGAAGCAATCAGAAGTTAAATCTTCAGGACAAAGACCAAAACTTTGCACCACAATATTACCAATCAAATATGAACAATAATTCTATAAAATATTTATGGTATGTATATAAAGAGATTCTAGTGTTCCAGTGAGTTACCCTTCCATGGGAGGCCTCTTCTCTGACGTAAGACCATAATCGTATCCCCAAGCGCACCTGTAATTCCGAAAAACGAAGTAATATTTAGGAAACTCCAAAATAAATCACATTTGGAGTTTGGCATCAAGGAAAATACAGCCATACGACTCTGAAATGAAGAAAAATAATAACAAAAATGTCTTGGATACCATTTTAATGGCTTCTCTAAACGTTATAGTGAATTCTTTCAGAATATTTGCGTGGCAGTTTAATCTCCTCCTCCATGCGTGTGGTGGCGGAGCAGCACTATCGAAATCAAGCTACAAATGAGAAAAAAAAAAAAATATAAGCCAAGTCCAAATCTCCAAATCGAAAGGATTCTTTCTCGGCATCCAAAATCTGACTTACTAAGTGCAAGGTATTTCTGCTGATGAATTCCTCGGGAGGCCATGAATGCTTTCTACGGTGAAACAAAGTTGCGCCCACCATATCGACTAAAATTATCGATTCTACACTGATATGATCAAACAAAAATTAAGCAACTAGGTCTCACATAAACTCGTATGCATATGCTACTTACACTTTGAAAAAAACGAATTACCAATTTATCACATCAAAAGAACAAAAGGGTCTTCTCAGGCAAGGATTTGCATCAGAAGCAGCTCAAAATCGAAACAATCTCGGCTTGTCAAATTCAAGGCTTAAGGAATTGCAGATGAAAAAACGCATCCCCGTCAGACGAATCGGAGAATCAGAAATCAAAACTGAAAAAAAAAACGAAGCCGAAACGATGATCAATGAAATCGAATCCACAAAGGGTGAATCTGGAATCAGTGAAACCCGATCAGAAGAATTAAAAGAAAAAAAAAAAAGATCGAGAGGAGGTTGTGTTATGATGGAATCGTTGGGTGATTCTTTGGTCAGAGAAGTTGTGTACCTTTTAAGCGGTAAAGCGATTAAGAACACTAAAGATGCAGACTTTCACAATATCAACGGTGTGTACACAAACACACCACTTGTTTACAAGTTCCAATTTATTAAAAAGGGAAAATTACTTTATATATAGTTGTTTTCTTGGGCACGTATGTAATCTGGTAAACGTTTGATGCCAAATTCGCAATTAATTCGAAAGGAGTTGAAATGTGAAGTTTAATATTTGCTAAAATGATGCAATTTTGGGTAATATTTGCTAAAATGATGCAATTTTGGGTAATATTTGCTAAAATGATGCGGTGGCATTTTCATATATTAATATGACATTTGCTTAAACNCAAAATAATGCGGTGGCATTTTCATATATTAATATGACATTTGCTTAAACAAAACCATTAAATTATCACGCACAATAAAATCCACTTATTTGGGAATATTGACAAATATTGACTATTGAGTATTGTAAAATCATCATGCATACTAGGATATATATATACGAAACCACGATGAAATAGTTCTACTTTCATCATGCATGCTCGGACCTCCAGTGAAATTTACATCTATAATTTTCAAAAAATTGTATTTACGGAAAACCGAATTTTTGATCTGGTGTAGATAGATTAAACTTTATGATTAACCACAACATATATCAGATTATGAAAAAAAATTACAAATTGAGATTTAATTCGTTAAAAATCCTCAGCTGCTGAATCTTTCTTAGCGCCGCATCATATTTCTATTTTGCAAGTTTAATGTTTTCAGTTTTCACAGTAATACCAATAAAGCAATATAAACAAAAGGCATCACCAATCTCAAAGCCTAGACAAACGAGACTAGACTAGTAAGACACAAACCAAGAGCTCAACTTTTTCCCTCTCCTTTTTTATTTTTATTTTCATAACTGTTCACCTACACAATCCGTTTTAAGTTAGTTAAAGGTGATAAAACTTGTGTTGGAGAAGCAGTTTACCTCGGGTTTGGAAAGCAAGAATCTCCTCAAATTGCTTCAGGAGTGTTGGTGGGGACAAATTATCAAACTCAGCTCGTAATATAGCAATTGGATAATCAAAAGACTGCAGGTAAAGCTAAGCAACATGACCAATCACAATGTTTCTATATGTTGTAAATGTGAATTAATATTCTTTACTATAATGACGAAACACGGGTTATTCGGTTCCTTAGCCAACTCATAAAGGCTGTGGAGGATAAAAACATCACCAGAGAGGAGAATCTATCAAAGTTGAAGTTACAATCATATCATGTTAAACAGAAACGGAATATGCGAAAACCAAAAAAGAATATGATCACTCTACTATGTTTCTTTTCTTTTCAAAAGAAAAAAAAAAATAAGTAAAATTAATAAACAGATTCATATAGGAAAAGGAAAGAGTAGTTAAATAACAGGAGACATCATACGTTTCTTGTTTGTCTATATAAGACAAGAATGGTTCATAGCAAAAGTCAAAAACTCAAAGCCCTAATTTCTACTTGCGAAGACCTAGTCATTTTCTTCTTCCTTGGGAGAGATCACAATGATGATGTCCGATCTTCCGCTGGATTTGTTAGAGGAAATAATTCCGGCTACAACTCTGAGACGTTTACAGTCTACATGCAAACGATGGAACGCTTTATTCAAAGACCGAGGATTCACTGAGAAGCACTTTCGTAAAGCTGCAAATTAAAGCAGTCTCTGGTTCTCAAGGAATTTAGGGTTTGTTCAATGAGCGTCAATCTCAACGTTGTTCCTCCATCTATAGAGTTTAAGGGTGCACTTGGCCTAAGGGATTCCCATTCTAATTTACAACAAGTCGATATAGCTGAAGTTGTTCACTGCGACGGTTTGTTGTTATGCACTACCGAGGACGACAGACTCGTGGTTTGGAATCCTTGTTTGGGGGAAACCAGATGGATACAAGCCAAGAATGTGTTCTCTATGTTTGCTCTAGGATACGTACAAAACAACAAATCTTGCCATAGCTACAAAATCTTGAGGTATTGGGCTAATCACAGCCCAATACCGCCCAATTGTTGAGTTTGAAATCTATGAGTTTAGCTCGGATTCATGGAAGGTTCTCGATGACGACCCTCTCGACTGCGTCATACTACCAACAGGTGGAGTGTCTTTGAAGGAAAATACTTACTGGCTTGCTTCAGATAGAAAAGACAAGTATAATGTCTTACTAAGTTTTGATTTTACATCAGAGAGATTTAGACGTCTGGGTCTCCTGCCAGTTCAGACCCTTGGTAGTATGGCTCTATCTCTTGTTAGAGAAGAACAACTCTCAGTGTTACATCAGGGATTTTGTACATCAAAGATGGAGCTGTGGGTGACCAATGATTTTGATAGTGAAGCCACGTTGTTGTGGAGCACATCCTTTACAATGGATTTACACAAGAGCAGTATTTATTTTTCCAATTGATATGAACTTTTTAATCGACGAGGAGAAGAAAGTGGCCGTGTGTTGTCAGTCAAGATCTGTGACCAGCAAGAAGTTGGTATACATTATTGGAGAGGACGATGAATGTTACACAGAAATCCCTTTTGTAGTATCTACAAACAAATCATGGCGTTCATTTATTTTCAATTATGTTCCAAGTTTGCTTCAAATCCAGCAAAAGTAGAGACAAAAGAGAAACATGAGTCTATTTTTCTTGCAGCTTCTCTCTTTTTTTTTTCTTCGTTTTTGTTTTTGTACAAAGAAATGAGAAGAGAGCCAAATATCATTGTGGATCATCAGAAAAAAGAGACACAGAGACTGTTGACTTGTTTTCCTCTGTTTTCTTTCAATATTATTGCATAGTAGCAAAGATAGATAGAGAGATGATCAGAATTCAAATTGTAGACCTAACCATCTTGCTATAAAAGAATCTTATTTCTTTACAAGATTTTGTCTTTTCTTTTTCCATTCCCTATACATGCTTGTTAGATTCATCACACTGCTAAAGCTACAGAACAAGGCATAAGAAGGAAGCAGCACTAAACAAAAACATCTATCAAGCAAAGCAACTAGAAAAACTATCTGAAACCTGGAAGAGATCAAAACTTTTAGAAGCTAGGAACGCAAATGAATGATGAAATCAACTGCTTGATCCATTGTTTCGATGCCTCCCTTGGAGAGCAATAAAATCGCCAGTTCCTCTTTCCCCCACTGTCTCAGTCCGTTGCTCAAACTCTTCAAAACTTCTGTACCGATCTCCGTCACCCAATATGGCAAACAGCTCACCATAAGACTCACCAAACCGGAAATATAAGTTCGCCAAGTTGCTGTCTCGCATCCCACTGATAATTTCCCGTCTAAGGCACTCGCTAGGAACTCCAGGTGGCTTCCCAAGATTCCTTGGCGGCGTTTCGATGCGGCTGATCTTGAGTCCACGCCCCAAGCGAATGCTCCACATAGGACCACAAAGTAGGCAAGGGCATGCCCTCTTAGCTCTGCAACTAGATCCGATGGTCCTTGTTCTCGGTCTGACTTGTCAACCGATAGAAACCAAGACGGGATGGTTTCTTTGATGAGGAGGTGGACCACACCTAAGCCACCGGTTAGCCATACCAACGAGGCACTAAGCGAAGCAGCAAGCTTGACTTGAGTCATTGCTGTTGCTAGTGAACTTTGGCCGTATCTTGATCCGTTCTTCACTATCTTCAGCCTTTTCAGATTCTCCTTTGAGAGCCTGTTCTGGGCTATATCCTCCACGGAATGTATCAGGAGAGAGAAAATCTCTTCCGTTACAGAGACGGTATCTCTGAGAGCACGATACATGCGGAGATAGAGAATCCCTGGTGCTACAGGAGAGATCCCGCCATAGAAATGAGAGCCAAATCCATGGCCAAGAAGAGCTCCCACACCACCGTCATTTGACATGGGGGCAGCATTCAATCCGAGAGTGGCACTGAAGCAGTTTCTGAGAAGCTGAACCACAGCGTCTGGGTTGTGAAGAAAGACGGTGCGAGATGCAGAAAAAACAAGGAAGTCAAACCAACGTTTCGCCTTTTGGGTCCACAACGAAGCTACAATGGGCATGCAAGGCCAAGGGCAGCCTGCAGCCAAGCACTCCAGAGCTGGGCCAGCCAGGTTGAGAAACCGCTCTGAAGCTTTGTCGATTTTGTAAGTAATGGTTAGACTTACAAAAGCGGCTAAAGGTAAAGGAAGCGTTGCCGGAGAACTCCCTCCCGCCGCTATAACACAGCAAGAATCAACCATAAGTTCAGAAGACAAGGTTAACAAATCTAGACAGGTATAGCATATTATAGAGAGAGAATTGTACAGAGAGGTAAGCCAAAACACGTAGCATAGTTTTACCTGGAGCAAGGCTAGGGATATCAACGCCTGTTGTTGCGAGAATTTTCTTTATATATTCCTCAACGTTGGATAGATTTGCAGCCGGACTTGGCCAATCCATGCCGTTCATGAATGCTGGCTTCCAAACACCTCTACTCACCTCAGACGAGAAGTAGCTTACTATCGTTGCTAATGATGCTGGGAGAAAATCTGCTAAATCTTTCAGACCTGAAAGAACAACACTTGTTATCGCATATACACAATCAATTTACCGTAAGAATATCATATGATAACTAATCAACACAGTCAGACATCTCTCATTGGCCTTTGCCAAAGGTTTGACATAGGCAGATGTTATTGTACATGAAAACACGATGATAACTCTATCCTCTCTATCCACTCGATCCAACTGATCCAATAAAAAAAAAAAAGAACGAGACACAAACCTGTTGCTAACTCACGAGGAGAAAGCCTTCCATGAGTGCAAGCTGTTAAAGCAGCATCTACAATATATGGAACGGCTTTGAGGATATCCCAAGCAGGAAACTCAGGTCTTGGAATGCTATCTTCACTTGCAGGTCCTGATGAACTGCTTGTGCCCGAATTACTGCCTCTGACCTTTCTGAACATCATGTTGAGAAGTGCTTCAACTGTCTGGTGGACGGAAGATCCAGGTGTAAGTCCAGATAATGTGGAAGCTATGCATCTCTGGTGCTGCCTATACCAGATTTTCAGCTTGGGGAACGAGTCAACAAACACGGGTTGGCAAGATGCTGACCTTGCAACTTCTGAAAGTCTCTTTCTGTTTCGGTCTCTATTAAGGGTCTCCGAGGAAACAAGATGAGAATTACGCACTAAAAGAAGATGTTCGGGAGTCAGTTGGGAGCCAACTGTGGGCACATCTCCTACACCATGCTCAATAGGAGGATGATTGAATCTCCAAAGCTTTAAAAGAAGAGTGAAAGCATTTGAGAAAACAGAATACGCTGAGATTTCTTCTCCAGAAGGAAGAGTCCATGATACACTTGGGGTGTAAGATCCAAACTCTTCACAGATTGGCATTAGTGAGCAAGCAAGTTGCGGAACCTAAAAAGTAGTCATCAAAATCACATATTATATATCTTGCAGCAAACTCGGTATAAATTCCAAGAAACTTGAAAAGCATAATTTACATACCATGCCATGTAAAGAGAAAATCTGAATGCTGTCAACAGATCCTATCCCAACAATAACAACATTCAACATGCAGGCATAACCAATCAAATGACTCTCAGCCCCGGAATAATCTGCTGGAACGGGTGGGGATAGTAATCTTGTAAGAAATTCAACAGTGTGTTCCTGTACATTGAAGAAAAACAGATAAATCAAACTTGTGTAGTCAAGCAGTAAATTCAACCGAATTTTCACTGGTGAATGTAATGCCAACCTGTATGTTCCAACCCCGTGCGAGAGATGCCCCACAAAGCACTGTAGCAGCAGATATCTTCTCATCATCCGATCCTTTGACTGCAACCTCATATAGTTTCTCGAGCTCTGCTAAGCTTCCATCAAATCCATGAGCTTAAATTTCAGTTGCTTTACTCTCGGTAAATTAAAAAAAGAGCATCTGACTCTACCTGGCTAAGAAACAAAAAGGAATAACTGAAGAAGACGCAGAACTTAACTCAAACTACAATGCAACCACTCTTCTCACTGAGGCGACCTTGGATTAAGGAAATATGTTGTAAAAGTTGTGGTTTTCTTAGGCTATGACTTTGAAACTCGGAAGCCTACAATTTTTAATAATTTTAAATTACAACTGGTCATGACTGGAGGGAAGACTACGTGGATGAAGCAGTGTACATCTAATTCGAGCAACAGGAAACAAAAAGAAAATAAGAACTCATTCTACCTTGAAGCAGGAACTGAAACTAATGCATTCACCATTGCAGCATTTAGTGGGGCCCCTTTCACAAATGACGACCAGCAAGGTACTTCACTCGGCAGATTATGAGGTATTTGGTTGATTCGGCCATTAACATAGCCAGCCCACGAATAGGCCGACGTATCCAGTATGTTTCTTGCAATACAAGCCTCAACTATCAGGTGGCGCATGTTCCCAGCTACGTCATGTACATAAAATATGTTAGGCAAGAAAGAGAACCCATAACATCAACAAATGGCGACAATCAAGACGTTAATAATGAAGCACACGAAGACAAACAAATTGGTTTTAATTTCAATTTAACAGAGCATAGTTTTTTATTAACTTACAGCAGTTGATAGGCATGTCCTTCATGTTTATGACATCAGAACATGACTTTCCAACATTTCCACCAGACAAAAACATGATTGCCTTTGTGGCAGCTTTGTTGGCAGCAGAAACAACGCACTGGGGAGGAGCCAGCAACCCAGGGAATTCACCAAGGACCTGCAAACTTGCAATAAGATCATCTCGCAGCTTTTCCGTGACAAATGCATACTCTCCCTCTTCAATAAGGTTCGCGATCACAAGAGGTACAATACATAATGACATGCACAGCCTTGTGTCCAGTCGAGGAATAGGTCCCTCAATAGGATCCCTTTCCTATCAATAAAGAAAGAGAAGAAAATCAGAAGAGCCATTGGATTTGGAAAATCTAAATTTATCATGGATGACAGACTAACATACAAATAACGCAGCTTTCAGTCTAGCCTAGTTAACTCAAGAGAAAGTGAGTAAAAAAGTCCTCTGAAACTGCAGGAATGAAGTTTAGGTAAAGAGTGTCTTGGGAATAATAGCAGTCAATTTCGGCAACAATTTGAACATAACCAAATAACAAAATCAATCACGAAAACACATGGTGTAAGTAAATTTTGCAAGCAAGAGCAAATGCAATTTTTTTGGTGACGACGTAATGATGAAACCCAAACAGCAGTAAGAGATTAATCCAACCCTTTGAACAAGTCGGAGAGCTGCTATCCAAAGACCCAAGAAGGTGTCATGCCATGTGCTCCCATTAATTTCTTTGAGTGTTTTAGCTAGACCTGAAAATTTGATTTTCTTGAGTCATTTCATTATATATTTGAGATATCTCCTCTTTAGTTAAAGCCACAAGTGAAAGAAGATGGAGTCTGGAAATTACCGGTAATGATTTCAATCGCACTAGTTGGGTTTACTTGATATCCATCCATAGCATCTTCAAATACCAGATCAAGAGGAAGCCAGAGTGAAGAGAGACTTGCTCCATGGCATAAACCGGCAAAGGAAGCGAGAGATCCAAAATCCACAATTGCATTGGATTTCCGTAATGAAATGAATTTGCTGTCGTAAGAATACTCAAATCGCTTATTCGAAATCAACTGCAATAGATCCCCAGAATTTAGAACCTTTGAATTTCTTAAGACCGATGAATTATCTCCAAGCACCTGTACTCTCCGGACAAATTCATGCCAATTTGAAGCCCTACAAAAAAAGGATAGCAAACATTTAAAAGAACAATACTTCACGATGGAGAAAATACTTGTCAAAATTTAGGTTATGATTAAGCAAAATGATGATGATCCAATATATAAAAAGAAAAGAAAAAAGCTTTACTCTCATGCTTAAGACGATTAATCCAAGCTTCAACATAGCAGATAGATAGTGGATGTGATTTCGGATTAACTATGATGCATACCTGTTGGAGGATACCAAGTATAGCAATCTGGAGATCACTGTATTTCTGAGGAATTCGGTAATCATCTCGATAGCCATGATGGTATTTAACGTCTGTAACTTCTCATGAGATCCGGTCTTTTCATCATATCTCTCAGGAGCATCAATTTCCATTTCTTGAGACTTGATTACCCACTGGGAACTCGTGTCTTGGCTTAGCTCTAGTAAACCTTCATCACTTAAGCATGCATCTAGCAGTTGTGACACCATCTTAAAAACGAATTCGACTAGAAGTACACCAGGTTTGCTTGTTTCCAGACCAAATAACTCTGGAAGACGAAGAATGTTGGCTACTGAATTCATGACGCTGTACAAAGAAGAAGGAAGATAAATTACCAAGAAAACAAGCAGCTAAGTTAACAACTACTCCATGTAGGATAAGGATTCACAATACGTTTACTAACAAGTCCCAGATCAAACAGGATGGTAAAATTTTCAACAGCTCCAAACATATTTAATGAAACAGTAGAAGAAGTATCAACAAGACTCACTTCTCGTAGTGAGGTCCGCTAATATGATCTTTAATTCTGAAAATATTTCTCTTGAGCAGCTCCAGGTAAATCCTATAAGCCGCTAGTTGCGTAGACCGGTTTGGAACAACTCTGCAAGAAACCAACAATTTGCAATACAATAATATATAAACGCTTTACCACTTGAAAACTGTCATCAACTAAAAAAGATCCGCACTAAGAACCAAATCTAAGATCCATTTCCAAAACGAAACGCATAAATCACAGAGATGTTCTACTTTTGTCGCTAATTCCCACACTTCAATTCACCAACTTAGAAACCAAATTACGAAAACTTCGAAATAAATTGTGAATATCCAGTAGAAACCCTAGATTTTCGGAAAAAAACAATCCATGAGCCATTAACAAAAAAGACCTGTCAGCGAGCAGAGCAAGAACAACGAGAGGAGAAACAAGCTTCAAAGCCATAGCTCTTTCAAGGAACTTCCAGAGAACAGGGACGTTATTATCCCAGCAAATGTACGAGACGAGCACCTCCGCGAGCTCCGTCGACGGGAACTCCACGACGGATTTCAAGCTCGCTGATAAATGGGAAGCCCAGAGACGAGCATCGACGCACTGTTCCTGAGCCATCTTCGTCAGCTCAATCACACCATCCCAGACGGTTCTCCGTCCGGGAACCACCATTTTCTCCGTTCAATTTTCAATCTCTGTGACGATGAGAGAGAAAGAGAGGGCGGTTAAAAGATACAGGAAGCTCTCAGATTTGATTTTGGCAAAAAATAAATTACGCGTGTGCGCCTACAAAATGACTGAATAGTCCTCGCGAGTCGCGAGGAAGAAAAAGAGAGAGAGAGAGAGAGACAGTTTCAGACTATAGTGCGTGTGAAAACAAGTTATGAGAAAGATGTCAAAAGACTTCTCATTTGCCAAATCTGCACTATTCTTTTGTGAAATTGTGTGCGTTTTTTTTCTTCAATCTATAAATAACTTTGGAATTGTTATTGGATTTTAATTTCCTCTGATGGGTTTTCCAAATTTTGGATTTTTTAATAATTCTTTTCTAATTAATGGTCTAGAATGGTTCCATTTGTCAATATTTTAGAAATAAAAATTTGATTATCTCAATTATTTTATTTCTAATTGTTTAGAAAATTAGATTTGATTGTCGTGAATGTTAAACCATCATTTGTAATAGGTTAACATTAGTACTATGTTTTAATGATTTATTACACGATAAAACAAACAAAAAATAGATTTTGGTTCAAAAGGTATTCATGTTATAAGAAAAAATTAGATATATGTTTTATTTTATTAATGTCTAAAATAGAAATTATTAATATTTCAAAGTTTATCTAATAAACTTTTTTCAGAATCAGTCATTATTTAAACACTAATAAGTTTAGATAGATGGTGCCAAGGGGTGAGTTACAAAAGCCATGATTTCGAAGTAAGACTTTTGGGGCAAATTTGCATGAAAGACTAATGCAAGAAAAGGTTTTAGATAATAATAATAATGCAAGAAAAATCCATTTTAGTCAATTTTTCCTGCTTTGGTTATATCTCTAATGGATAGAGTAGACATTACCATTTGTCACAAAAACTTGTCGATGACATTTTGAAAGTCAAGCCATGTGTTTAAGGGTTTGTTATAATGTGACAATTTCAGACACTTGACTATTGTAGAATTCATTCATGTCACCATTTTATATTCTGATATTGGTTAGACTATGACGAAACTAAAGATTCGATTATACAAAAATAAAGTTGATATGAATGATACTTTACTTGATCTAGTGTCGGTAGCTCCATTGAAATACTAATTAGCCACTTCGAAGAGAGCAAAAAAAACTAATTTAACATATTTTTATTTTCAATCCTAAGATATTATGAACCTAACCCCAGAACTTCTGGGAAAAAAAATACTTTTTTTGGTATAACTTTATGTAGATTGAAACATTATATAACATTGATGTTTGAATTGTGTGTGTTTTTTTTAAGTAAAATAAAATGCATTTCGATAAATAATTTATGGGATTGGTAGATGAACTTTAAAAAGCTATATATATATATCTTGTTTTTTGATAAATAAAGAAAAAAAAAATAATGTTGCAATAAATTCAAATTAGAAAGAAAGTACAAAAGATGCGGAACCTACGAAGTTGGTGAATTGAAGAACACGATAGATGATAGATGACCCACATGAATCCAGCTTTTATATTCTCTTCATTTTATAAACAAATGGGACAATATCATCTCTAGATCCAAAACTTGGTGCTATCAGGCAGGTAATGGTTAGATTCGAGTACATGTCTTTGGTAATTTATAATTGCAATTATTAAAGAACTATTGCATAGGAGGATTGTATTTAGTGAAGAGGTTGGTCAATGAATTTTCAAACTCTGATACCATTTCTTTTTATAACCGCAACTTCTAAATTATGCGATTTCATTTTTTTTTGTTGGTTATGTTTTTAAAAAACGTTTTTTGGACCTAGTAGTCATGAAGGATAATACAAGTATTGAAGTAATATTTTGTTAAAAAACAGTTTGTGTTGATTGTGTTTTTATATTAAAAATACAATGAAGAAATTTCTCAATGATAAATAAGACAAGAGTATTTCAATAATTTCTCATTAAAAATAAGCTAGTCTATATCACGATAATTTTTCATTTATTAATAATAAATAAGGGTATTTCGATGATTTATATATCAGTAGTAATATTATTTTTAAAATTTCTATAAAATTTGAGTGTAAATTTCTATAAAATTTGAGTGTAATGTTTTCTGCAACATTTTGTGTAACTAACGAATGTTCCCCAAAAACATAAATAAAAAGAAAAGACTATTCTTTTTTGTTTTAGTTAGAATTCTTTTTTGTTGGTAAGACTAATTCATATTATATCTTCAACGTTTTCCTAAAAAGGAAATAAATAAAAAATACAGATTTGTTCAGCAACTAGATTGGTCCCTTTCTTTCACTGAACGAAATTATATTCAATGGTAACGTGTCGTCATTATGTTTTTGATCGGAGAATCGTGAACTAAAGTCTAAGTTAATTGCAGTAGAAAAACTTGAACTATGTTCCAATCTCAAGATAACTATTTCAAACACTAGACTACCATGAATTGGTTTTGAACACGTTAGAAACAAAAAAAATATAGGATTTGATAAAATTATGATAATTTTTTTTTTGTGCACCGATAAAAATTATGATATTGTAGTAGTTTTTTCTTATCACCAATGCAAAACAAAATAAAAAAGGAATAGCAAAAATAGGATAATATATATTGAGAGGCAAAAATGGAAAAAATATAATTGGATTTAGTGGTTAGGAGTAGGTGGAGATGATGCTAGTGGAGGTTGAGGATGGTCCATCACCAATTTCTTATCGAAGATAAAGTCCTACCGTTTGCTTTAATCAATGAACATCTCGAATTGAAATGCATCATGTATCTAATCTAACTTTTGTGAATATATTATCTATATATACAACAATAGTTGAAAATATTAGTACCTTCTTGGTCCACTGTTCAACAAAACTACCATCATATTTTTGGGTTCAATATGAATTTCGCGAATATTTTATCTATATTAAAATCGTGTTCTTATGCTTGTTTACAAAGTTTCATACATAGATATTTATATTCTATAGAATGAGAATTTTTGTAGAAGGAATAGTAGAAACTTTTTGATGATCAAAGACTTCTAGAAAGATACTAATCAAGATTTCGATCAAGATAGGACAGGTTGTTAATCATAAATAACATGTTGGAGAATAACAAAACACTATAATTTTGATTCTTATTAGTCAAATCTCTAAACCGTTCAAGAAGATAAGTGGAGAAGAGATCGGACCAAAAACAAAAAGTCCCTTTTGATTCTGTTAATTAAGGTGGTGTTAGTGTTTGGTTGATGTCTCCTTCAAGTAAGAGAATCATATCTTTTGGTTGGTGAACACACACAAACACTAGTCACTATAGTGTGTGGCTCATGTCATTTGTTTTTCTGTCAAGTTGTCTGAAAACGACGGCGTTTGTGGTTTCAGATTTAGACTACGCACCTTCTCATCCTTCACACCAACTCCATCATTTTTTTGTACTTTTCCCCCATCATCTAATATTTACCCATTGATGATTTGTACGTTACAATATTAGTTGAATGATATATGAGAAGTTGGTTGGACCATGAAAAGTCTAAATAAAAGCGTAATTTGGTTATCTTGAAAAATTATTCAATCCATACTCTTACTTTTACAAATAAAATATCATGATCCAAACATATTGTAATTTCTATTACTTTTATCAAAAAAATCTAGATAGTTCAGATCGGCTAATAATCGATGATAAAGAAAGGCTTTATAAAAGTTGGTCAAGTGGGAGTTGTAAAAAAATGTCAATGGGGTTGTGGAGTTTCTTATAATAAAGTACAGCTAAGCCGCACCATATAATATAATTATTTCATGTTTCTCCAACGAATTGGAGTGTTTTGGCCTAATAGTTGTTGGTGGTATGTTAATTAATTATTATTAGATTTTTCATTGTCACATGCTGAACCAGATTGATTACGACACGTTACATTTGTTGGCTTCTTGCATTAGAAGTCATAACTTGCTGGCGACTATTTATCATTCTTTAATTCAGATATTTATACAAAAATCAATACTTATATGTCTAAGTCCTAAACTATTGCTTTTGGTTATGTTTTGTTTTAGTTTCATTAATGCATTATTATAAACGTGTTTTAGTTATTAGTTACCAAACTAGTATTAAAGACATGAGATCACTTTTATTCGATCTTATCATTTCCCAATCAAATCCTAAACGAAGCAAATGCCCGTTGCTTCCTAATATCAGTATTTTGGTGGAATCTGTTTCTTAGAATTTCATTTATGTTTTTTTTTTATATAATAAATATTAAGTAAGATGTAATATTACACAATGGAGAAGACTCGCAAGTAAAATCCTAAGAGAACATAACATTAGTTACTAACCAAAGTCAAAATAAATGTACTTATAGTGGATATGTTTCTTCTACTACTACTACTACTAGTCTACTACACTCAGTTTTTGGGCAAGAAAAGAATGAGAGTGACTCAAAGAATCCAATGAGCCCTTCAAGATACAACGGCGGATTCATTCAAAAGTCCTCGTCAATCTTGAATTCGAAGTTCTTACTTCCATTGTCGAGGCTCGACATAACCGATGCCTTCTGATACTCTCCCACTCTCTTCTCAAAGAAGTTTGTCTTTCCTCTGCGATTTTATCATAAAAGTACCAAAACCAACTTAGTCAATGAAGAGAAGAGACTCCTGTTCTTGATCAGGTTTATGTGTCTTAAGTTGAGAGAAACTCATAGATATATCGACTACTTACTGCAGAGATATGAACTCCATCCAGTCAAATGGATTTTCTGCTTTGTATCTCCTTTCACATCCCAAGGTAACCTAAAGAAAACAAGACAAATCCATGTGTTCAAACAAAAAGCCAATGTGTATTTCAAAGTGCCAAAAGCAGGAAGGAAAACATTAATCTTATTTTACCAGAAGACGGTCTGCGACAAATTGTATGTACTGACTCATGAGGTTTGAGTTCATTCCGATCAGATCACAAGGAAGGGCCTTGCAGACAAACTCTGTCTCAATTTCCACTGCCTCATGGACAATCTGATAAACTTTCTCCAGGGGAAGCTGCTTCTGCAGCAAACTGCACAAAATATGATAAGGAGTGAATGGATCATAAAGATGCTCATAAAACTCAACGTGGATTGCTTTTACCATACGGACCTATTCTTACCTGTACAAGAGACAAGCAAAGTCACAGTGGAGCCCCTCATCTCTCGATATAAGCTCGTTTGAGAAGGTCAAACCCGGCATGAGACCTCTCTTCTTAAGCCAGAAGATGGCACAGAAGCTGTCCAAAAAACATGTAATGCTAATACAAAAAGTCTGCTTTTTAAGAGCTACATATACGCAGCAACCAGAAAAGGATACCTTCCCGAGAAGAAGATTCCTTCGACGCATGCAAAAGCAACCAGCCTCACAGCAAAAGACATAGGACTGCAGACAATGGTATACTGTCAGATAAAAACTAGGATAAGGTTGATTTGTTTTTTCAACCAAATAGATACTCTTAAATCTGGGAAAACCACGTTGGATACCTCTGAATCCAATCTAAAGACCATTTTGCCTTCTTGGAAATGCAAGGAATGGTCTCGATAGCATTGAACAATCTATCCTTCTCCTGCGAATCTTTTATATATGTCTCCAGAAGTTGGCTGTACATCTCTGAAGTTTGTCAACAAAAAAGAAATAATTTGAATCATTTTTGCTTGGTAGACGCTTCAGTGGAAATCTACAATGTTACTAGTTATAGATAAAGCTCATCAGAGACGGCGATTTACAAGATCATGACTTGGGACCTCGTAGTCCTATTTGAGACTATTCGGCTAAATCTAGAAAAAAACCAAACCCTATAAAGATCCTCTTGGGTATTTGTTACAAGTCTTGTGGCTTGGTCCTCAGATGTTTATGTTCATTCACCATGACCTGACTTAGGCCTTTGTTCCTTACCATGACTTTAAATGGAATACAATCTATTTAGCTAGGCTTGTTTTCATCACACAAAAGATCTAGACTTCACAAACTTCTCTACTTACAGAGCCGTACCCGAATGAATGTTCTCCATGGCAATTTGAAACCCATAGAAAGCACGAGCCTGAAAATCCACAGAATTGACTGGTCTCAAAAATCAAACAGAAAAGCGTCGGTTTCAAGATTTTGCATGCCTCTGCATACTGAGTCAGTCAAGGGAAGTTAATAAACTTTAATCAACATATACTTATATACTCCTCTAAGTAAGACGCAATAATCTCACCTCTGGAACTTGGACATCATTCAAGAATCTAGCAGCCAAATTCTCCAAAACAATTCCATCCGATGCGGCGAAAAATGCCAGGACATGGCTGATAAAATGTTTCTCTGAATCCGACAAGGTTTCCCAGTGCTGCACATCCGTGGAAAGATCAACCTCTTCAGCTGCAATCCATGCATAAAAGTAAAACCAGAATTGATGATGATATTACGAGAACAAGAATCATTAACACACACATGACAGGTTAAAACTAACGTCCTCTGCATCAGAATTAGAAGCACAAAACATCTTCTTTTCCAACTCCGAAATGACATTACGGATTCTACAAAGCTTAAAAGAAGAAGCTTTGCATGTACAACAAAGTCACAAACTTTCTTAATCAAATTGCATCCAAGCACCATTCAAATTCAAGAGCACAGAAGTAGGAGGACTAACCAGTCCAGAAACTGGCCTCAGCCTTCTTATACATCTCCCAAATCGACTTGTACCTAATGGGGAACATAGAGAATCTCTGGTTCTGCGCCATTAAAAGCGGCTCCTCCGATTCTTCTTCATCCATGTCTCTTCTTTGAACATCCTTCAGCGAACCCATTATCACAAATTCGTCTCTCAATTTCTAGTCTCAATCTGTTATTTTTGAGGGTTTTTGAGGTTGAGAAACAGAGGAATAGATAGAACCGAAGAGAAAAAAAGGGAAAGCCCTAAAGGCCTAAACGAAAAACCTCGGAAACCGACAAGTAAAAGAAAAAAACGCTCTGTAGTTTTTGTCTCTTTGGATGGAAGCGATTCCTCGTGATCTTTCGTCGCGATTTTCAACGCAAAATATCTGACCACCATAAAACTGTGAATTACAAAACAAATAAAAGCTGGGTAATAGATGATGAAGCCAGTTTGATTCGAACATGTGTATACGGTAAATACAGTTTTTGTTTTTTTATAAATAACTAGATTAAAACCTTATGCGGGTTTTTAATATTAATTATTTATATATATATAATTAAAAAATAAATAAATATTTATTGTAGATTAAAATTCAAATAATACACGAGTTTTAATAATAATTATATATATAATTAAAAAAATAAGTAAATATCCGCTGTTGGTAATCTGTTGAACTTGATCTATTTTTGAAGAACGTATACTATAATACGACGATAAACATGATTTTGATCTAATTGATTTAGAGTTAAATAATTTATATCAAGTTACCTTTTTTTTTTTTTTTTAAAAATTTAGTAATTTTATTTTTTACATAAATAACATATTACATAGATAATTTTTCTTATTTTTTTTTTTTGATTTTTTCCAGTACTTTGCTATTATTTATTTCTTTATTTTTTTATATTTTACTTATTTATTTTACTAATTATATTAATATTATACTATTGTACTTATTTCTTTTACCAATTATGTTAATATCATACTTTTTTTCTTTATTTTACATTTTTTAGTTTTACTATTTTATCGTATTGACACGTGTCACAATCTAAATTAACAGTGACACGTGTCGCGATCTGATTATTTAAAAATTTGTATACGTGTCATGTTTACGTTGTGCGCGTTCATCTTTATATAATAAGATCTAATTCAGAATTAAATCGGATTATTTTTGGATTTTTGGGTTTCATTTAGTTTTTGTAGTTTTTGTAATAATCTAATTTAGTTATTTTTATAATATTTTTGAAAATTAAAATTAATGTTGTATTGTGAAAAAAGAATTTGTGATGTTTTTTTAAAGAACTTTTTTTTTTTTAAATGTGAGAATTATGAGAATTGTCTTTTATAAAATGTTCTAACTATTGCAAGTACTTTAGAATTATTATTGTAATTGTAGTAATCATCTATTTCTTTTGGGGTTTAATTTGTAAACATACATTTCTGTTAATGTAAAACAAAATTAATATTGTATAGCAAATTAATAGGATGCAAAAAAAAGAAGAGGAAATGTTCAAAAAAAAAAAAGATTACTTGACAAAATTAGGATTAATTTGCATTTAACGCACGTGTGCCCTTTAGGTGGAAGATTAGATACGCACGTGGTGTTTAGGTGAATTTTAGATTTTACGTTTAATGAGAAGGAGCCATTGTTTTGGGTCGGCGAAGAAGAAAGAAATGTCGGATCATCATCAGTGTACCGATAACCCGCCTAATCTGGATCCAAATAGCGGGTCGGGTCATGTAGAGAAACTCGGTGGCCTCGACACTTACGTCTCTGGTTCCACTCATTCAAAGCTCGCCGTTCTTCTTGTCTCTCATGTTTTCGGTGAACCTTTTTTTCACTTTCTAACTCTCTAAATTCCTTTGTGAGAGACTAATGAGTATAGTAGTGTTCTTAATCTTTCTGAATTGGGAGAATCTAAAAACATCTTCTTTTTTGTTCTGCAGGATATGAAACTCCACAACTGAGGTACACGGTAGCGAATTTGTTTGTTAATTGCTTATCAAGTGTATGCCTTTTTGTTGATTGGTATAGAAGATCTTTGGTCTTTAAGCAAAAAAAAAAGGTCTTTTTATTTCTAATGTGTTACAGTTTGTATCAACATTTTGTTAGTAATGGAACTCAAGAATCTTCATTAGTTTCGAACGAAAACTTGATCTGTTTAGAGGAGTCTTCTTGTGGAGATTGCAGTAAATAAACAACATCAACGAAATTCTTGAGCTTTTAGCAGGAAATTTCTGAATTCTATTTCAGGGTTTTGTAAAGTGAGTGAAGATATTTACTTATTTAGGGTTTCTCCTTGTAAAGATTCAGTAGAAGCTTTTGATTCATAGTGTCTTGGGAGATTTTTCTTAGTTTCTAGCTGGTAAATTGTATAAGAAAGTTTTGACTTTTCTGTTAGTCGGAATAAGTTACATTCTTTTTGTGACTTGTCCTAGTTTTTGCTCTTCTGTAACAGGAAACTTGCTGACAAGGTTGCTGAAGCTGGATTCTATGCAGTGGTTCCCGATTTCTTCCATGGAGATCCCTATAATCCCGCGAATCAGGATCGACCACTTCCTATCTGGATAAAAGATCATGGACAAGTTAGTTTTTCACTTCCTTATCAAGTGTTCCAAGTCAATTTTGTTTTCTTTTGTCTAAACATAAATGAGTTTTGTTCCTGCGGTTCTGCATTTTCGACTTTATTGTTTGTTTATTTTCGACGTTGTTTGATGGTTGCAAAGCTAGAATCTAGACAGTGGTTTATCATGTTCTGCATTTATTCTAAGTGAAACCAATCCATGGATTGAATTTGTAGGATAAGGGTTTTGAGGACTCAAAGCCAGTAGTCGAGGCTTTGAAGAACAAAGGCATAACTGCAGTTGGAGCAGCAGGGTTCTGTTGGGGTGGTGAGTTTGGTTTTCTTCGTCCCATCATCACTACACACTCTTAAGAAAACGGTCTCCACATTTTGTATGTCCTGTAAACACTTAAAAACTGGGCTAAAACAAAACTCTTTTACTCTTTTTTTGTTTCCTCTTGTGTGTTGATCACAGCAAAAGTTGCAGTGGAACTGGCAAAACAAGAGCTTGTTGAAGCTGCTGTTTTGTTACATCCTTCTCGTGTTACGGTGGATGATATCAAGGGTAATTAGGCCACTCTTTACTTGCTTCCCTCTCTTTTGCTATGGTAATGATTCTGAGTGAGTCCAGACTCCAGATAGATGATGAACTTGATTGAACCAGGGGTCAAGGTTCCAATTGCTGTATTAGGAGCTGAGTTCGATCAAGTGTCCCCTCCAGAACTCGTGAAGCAATTCGAAGATGTTTTAGCTACTAAACCCGAGGTACTTTGCTCAGCTCATCCACTTATCTTATTGTTTACAGTTTCTAGTGGCTGGTGTGTTTAAGGAAGGAACTCTTGCTGTAGCTTCTGAATATCTTCAGGTTTTGATAGTTTTATTTTATAAATCTCCTGAAATTTGACTGATCGCAAGCCAAGTGATGTTTCAGGTGAAGAGTTTTGTAAAGATATTCCCAAGAGTCAAACATGGCTGGACTGTTAGGTACGACGCGAATGATCCATCCGAAGTTGAAGCCGCAGAGGAAGCTCACAAGGACATGCTCGCTTGGCTCGTTGACCATGTCAAGTGAGAATTTGGAACGGTCTAGTAAGCTTTGGTTTTCACAGAATCAGCAGTGACCAATGAGACACAGAAGCTGTAACAAAAATGTTGTGTGTATGAATGTTTAAAACAATAAATGTAACTCGAAGTATCTTCAATCTTCCTCAGGTTGGTTTGGTATGCTTGAGTAGTGTTAACGTAGAATGTTTGTCTCAGAAATTAGATGAGCTAGACGCATAATGTCCTTTGGGCCTGAGGCTTAGGCCTAGTAGTGTAAATATTGAAATAATGGGAGGACCAAATACAGTTGCATTTTAATATTATATTTCTTACTTACTAAATTGGAATTATACAATAGGACTCTTTAAAAAAGTCTAAATTTATACCAAAATATAATGGGATAACATTTTGGGAATCAACCTGTTTGCACAAAAAAAAAAACATTTTGGGAATCAACCTAAAAAAATTTTGTGATGTCTTTTTCTCTCTGACTAAATCATTAACTGTACTTCAGAATTTGCATTATTTGATATTATATAAAACGAAATTTTATGTGAAACAAATTAAATCTTGAAAATGTGCTTCTTAACACTTTCTCGACATAATTATTTATTTAAAATAGCATTTCTCAACTTGTAATTTTAAGAAAATTTGCCAGGTTCACCAGCTTTTATTGAAATATTAATTTGATTATCGAAAAAAATAAAAAATAAACACACTTGCTAAATATGCTTATATGCGTTGACAAAAAAAAAAAAGCTTATATTTTTTTTTTTTTTTATAACTAAA